>WMED01009621.1:0-11474 GCA_019650415.1 Pipa parva | reverse complement strand
GGGGCACCGGTCGAGGGGGGCGCCTAGGGCGCCAATAGAGCCAGAGCCGGCTCCGAGTACACATCACACACATCTCCTGGTGCAGGAGTTTATCAGTGCTGTGCAATAACTCATTCTGCATCACCTGAAACATCTACTAGGGAGAAACGCTTCTCATTACGGTATATTAGAAGATGTAATCTGACTATAGTTCCCCTTTAATATGTTGCTTACATAATGTATAGAGCTGAGTATACCACGGGCCCAGAAGCATATGACAAATAGGGGGTGTGAGGTTGGAATGGAATGGGTAAATTTCCTCTAAGCTGAGGGACAGAGGGAACAAAAAGCTAACTGTATTGGAATAAATTGTTGTGGGGGCACTGTTTCAGAGCACTCTTCAACGTTTCAAGTACCTTAGACTCAATTCCGATCTTCATAATTGTACCAGACACAGTAAGTATGTCACTAACAATGAGCAGCATATACCAGCCATTTACAAACTCCAGACGGTCAGAGAGAGAAACGGTGATTCCATGACGATAGTGTACAAATTTTGCAAATTCCTGGAGAGGGAGAGAGAATTTCATTCTATGTCCAAACTATCACAAGAGTCCATTTTCTTTTACTCTTCTGCCCAAAACTGTAATGGATTATCGTAATTGACATTTTATGCAGTCCATCTTAAACAAAGGAGAGACTAATAGGGGGTTATTCACTAAGGTGCGAATTCAACTGTCGAATTCACAAACAGATTCCCATAGTAAATCCACTACAATTTCCCCATTGTAAAGTTGCGACAATTTTTTAATGTTAAGATTGTGACAAATTTTCCATAATAGAGTCGAGACTGCAACAATATTCTCATTATAAAGATGCGACTGCAGCAGCCCATTGCGAATGCCTTTATCTGGCAAATTCGCACCTATACGCAACAATTCAGACTTTAGTGAATAACCCCCCCCCCCCCCCAAGTCTTGACAGCAAACCTTTAAGCCAATGTAAAATATCATTGAAAATACAATGAGAAAATGACCCCTTCCAACTCACATGCTGTAGCAATAAACCACGCAAGATGGATCTTGCACACAGTATAAATGAGAGAAAGCAGCAAAGGATTACAAGGATGTCAAAGGCCAAGTGCGAGTAGTTATCACCTATTGGAGAGAGAACAGTACAAAATAAATAAAATAGTTTCATGATTTCAGTGAACAGTGTGATAATGCATGTAAAAAATTTACATGCAAATTTATCGTCAAGTCTAAATGAAAAAACAGATACAGGGACTGAAGTATATGATTAATCTCTGTTAAGTGTTGCAGAACATGTTAATCACCATATAACTATGCAATAATGATATATAAAATGTACATTAATTTTGGCCAACTAGTCCGGTTTGTAAGAACTCTAAATTTAAAACACTTATTTGCTTTATTTTTTTTTCTAACATACATAATTGTTTAGTTAAATACTACTGTTGTAACACTCTGTATAAGGTATAAGAACATTTAGAGGATTTGATCAGTCTTTGGTAAAAGCCAATCCTTACTAATTCAGCTGTCAAAGTATAACCCAAGATGGCTTGGACTGGCTGCAGGGCCTTGAAAGCAGATGAGGGTGATTATGGGAAGAGGAGTAACAGAGGAGAATTGTTAAAATAATCCCAGTAATATCTTCATTTAACTATAACTCTTAATGAGAATATGAAATGATGAAAATATATTTTAAAACAAAAGGTCAAGTGTGCTGTTAATAAGGGATTGTTCACTGGAAATGTTGTAGATTAACATTCACAAGCTTAATAATTTATTGTTCTGTCATTGGATTAGACTCACCTCTGCCATACACACTTGGATCCTTGCACTCTTTGATTGTTGCTTCATTGTCCAGCTGGATTTTGACTTTCCCACTGTGGGCTTGATTATCAAATAAAATCTAAATGGATAGCATGAAAAAACAAAAAAAAAAAAAAAAAAAAAAAAAAAAAAAACAAAAAAAAAAAACAGTTCTAACTATCCGCAACATACATTTTATACAATATTAGTCCTATTTAACTCCACCTGGGACCAAACCTCCTATTCTTAGTTTTCAAACTTGTTCAAAATAAACCTCACTAAAATCTTTAGTTCAGTATTTGTTAAGATATGGCTGATGGACTACAGTTTCCCGAACAGGAGACAGCACTGCAGAAAAGATGATGAGATGATGACCCCCCTACCCCCAAAAAAAATAATCACCCCTAGATTTACAAGCTTTTATTTATCCTTTAACTACTTAAAAGCCATTATATATTTTAATTAGATCAAAAGGAAAAGTTAGAAATTCTTTTCCTGGCGCTGCTACTTGTTTTCTGACAAAATACAAACAAATATTGCAGAAGTAAGGTTACAAATTAACAATGTAATTAAATATGGCAAAACACGATAGCTTGTCAGTAACATAATGATGCAAGAAGACAATATGCAGTGGCTTAGCACATAATGTGCTCGAGCATGTGGCTATTACATAGGGATAAAAAACAAACAATTTAGAATCGGCAATTATTAGCAGATAACGCTTGTGAAAAGATGTTTGTGTTATAACTGTGGTTGCCATATTACTTTATTTCGTGTTGTCGTCAAGAACAGCGGTTCTCAACCTTACCTTAGGTCGTGACTCCCACCATGACATCATCACGACAAGGCGTATCTGTATGTGGGCGGACCCGCAACCCCCAAAGGGGTTGAGTACCGCTGGTCTAGAACAAATTCTTTTTTTAATACACAGTGTGTGCCATTCGCCTTAATGTGACTGCTATTCTGCTTTCTAATTTATCTCATTGTATTTCTATCATTATTGTACTCACGGTGATAGTAAAGGTGTAGCAATCTGGAATCTCGTTATTAATTATAGTTTGGATATTAATTGCCTTTAACTGGAATTTCACAGTTATGTTGATTAACCTGAAACAAACAAAAACACAGTCACCTGTTCTGTCTTCACTGAAGAAGATTGCTTCAGGTTTATTAGCTGACTCACATTGGCCGTTTTGTAGCTGAACAGTGTTTAATTAGACTCATTATTGTCTGTGGTACAATACAAATAAAGTCTGTGTGGATTATTCCTCAGGAAACAACGTAATAAGAATAATATTAATCCTATGCTATTCATTCTGTTTACACTAAAATAACTTTTTAAAATAATGCAGGAATAAGGATGCTTTCTCCCTGCAACCCCCACACCAGGGTTGGCTAAATTGTTCCATGCAGCATTTTAAAACATTTTTGCCAAGTAATCCCATAGAAATGGCACCTTGCATGTTGTGCAATGGGGCCACAGAGGGGGAGGGAAAAAAAAAAAAAAAAAAAAAAAAAAAAAAAAAAGGTGTGGCACTGTCGTTCTTCTACGAGTTACATAAAAGGTCTTACAAGAGCTGTAGCTTCTACCCTAAACCAGAAGAAAGTCTATCCTGCACCTGTGCAAGATTCTACTCAAAATTCATCTAGGTCCCTTGCAATGAAAACAAAGAAAACAACGCTCTGGGGTACTTACTTGTGAAATTTAATGGTAAAGTTCCTGTAGCTTTGGCTGGGTTCTGCAGGATCCAGGAAAAGGCAGGCTGGACAGAAGGATTTGTACATATTTAATGCAAGGTTTAATCTATAAACAGTACATACAAACAGTGATCGAGCCATACAAACATCATTCTCATTTACGTGCATATTACAGTTTTCCTGCATGTAGCTATTAAAAACACACACACACACACACACACACACACAAATATAGCTCTAAAGATATTAAAATGTACACAAATGTGAACATACTTGTGATGACTTGGGGGTCAATATTAAAGGTGTCATTAGCTGGGTCAATGTGTCCTTTGCGGTAATATTGCTGGCACAAAGAGAGAGCCGACTGGTTGAAAGGTCGAGTGTAGGCATATCGAGCAGTTGTCTGATTGGCTAGTGAGAAGTACTGCATGAGAAGTGGGAGTGGGGTTAGACCTAAAACAGAAATGAGATAACCCACCTCTAATCACAGTGGGGGACATGAATTGCTCATTTTTATTGGTATATATGAATGTGTAGTATCTAAAGTTCCTAAGAAAACAATTTACAGACTGATTGTTTACTTAAAGACGACTAAAGTGCTTGTTCTGCAGGTATCTGATAATATACTTACCAATACTGCCTCATGCTGCTTGGATTTTGTATTGGTCTTTTATTCAATCCCCTTCACTTTCTGCTTCCTCTACTACATTCACCAGTGTGCACAAGCGCAGAAGCAGTCCAATGGCCTAATACTGCTTCAGCGCTAGCTCACATCAGTGATGTTTAAGAGGATGTGTGTACCAGAAAGGGATTGTGATAATGGAAGTAGAAGAAGGGAAGACAGATAATCCAAGCAGCAGGAGCCAGCGCTCGAAGAGAGAACAGCATGAGCAAGTATATTATTAGAACATTACCTTTAAGGGGGATATTTTGTAAGTTATGCCTAATAAATATTTTCCTAATATACTGAAAAAGTCAAACTAATGTCATTACCCTAATATTGCCTACTTAACTATTCTTATCCTTCTGTTTTATGCCTAATAAGAAACATTTATCTAGGAAAGAAATTTTGTAACATTTAACAATTGTTAAATTTTAACATTTAAGCCGCTCTGTGGAACAAAACTGTTTACAAACAAATCATGAGATTATAGCGTGATGAGTCTCAAGCCCAGGGCTAACCAACCAGTTACAAGTGGCTCTTCGTTAAAAGACAAAATGCTTTATACAAAGCATATGTTGAAAACGGCATGTCACAGAAGTGCGCTTATTTAAACATGCCGAGTGACCCATACAAAATCAGTATCATGTTATCCATTCATTAGTGTCCCTTTAACAGATTATATATAATAATAATAATAAAAATGATTGCTGCAACGAAACAAAAATGCACAGCAAAATGAATCAGAAAATCAACTTCAAAGACATCATCATAATAAATACTATGTGAGAATAATTTCCACATATGATTTTTCTGGGGATACTGGTCCTTTAAGAATGTATTGTACGCAAGATAACGTGCAAGATTCAAATGAAGCAAAATGCCCAGACTTTGGCAAAGATAAAGCCAAACCTTAGACATTTCAAGCAAACAAAGTGAACAAACCTTTGTCAATGATTATGTTAATTACAGGTATGCAGCCAAACCATGAGAGTAATGTGGTAGGTCGAGAATTTTAGCAGGTCCTGTTTGGGGTTGGTTTAACATTCATAACAATAGTAAGCAGCTTTGCTCCTGGAAAAATAAATGCTAATTTTCTGTTTAAAAGGGATGATGTGCCCATAGCCACATGTTTCACTCTCAAGGAAGAAATAGAGCAACTGAACCTTAAAGTACCGATAACTTCAGAGAGAAGGAAAAAAGTACTAGTTGTACTAGATGAATGCTAAAAGCAGAAATAGATGAAAACTCCCTGTTTCTTTTCTGCCCAGATATATGACTCAAAGCTAAAGTCTCAGGGGTGGGGTTTAAAGGGAAACTGACATTTAAGCTCCTCCAATCAGATCACTCCTAGATCATTATTTGAGAGATCTGACTGGAGGAGCTGGACTCCCCAGTCAGCTTTAATAAACAAATCCCAACCTAGTCCTATGGAACTTTAGCTAATACATAATCATGAGGTGCCTGGGAAAGCCCAATTTGGCTACAACCAAAGACAGACAAAAAAAAAAAACAAACAATCAACTTCAAATATGACATTTTACAGGAAATACATGGGAATAACTGCCATGGAAATCCAAACTGCCATTTTTTGGTTACTGGTTTATTAATCATTAAGGCTCGTGCTAAATTTAGCTGCACTAGGAGTGAATCAGTCAACCTCATTCATTTCCCCAGTGCAAAGATGTGAGTCATGCATTGCCAGTAGAATACAGTTAAACGATAGCGTGCTGTGGGGAAACAAGTCATACGTCCACAAGTTAGGGCGATAAGGTTTGCATGTAAAAAGAAGGTTAGTCGCAGCACTGAAACTGTGAAAAATGAAGACTGCACACAAACAACAAGCTGGTGTGAAAATGGACTCCCTTGGCTCCTTTCTACAGAGCGATTTAAAAGGAACTCACCTGATCTACAGCAAAGTAAAGATGCTTATATACATCGTCCTGGGTATATACAGCGTATGTTTTATCAGCATCATCAGTATAATCCTTTAAGAAGAGGTGCTTGAAGGCCTCTGTATTCTCCTCTTTAAATTGGACAACCATCTGATTACTGAGACCAAACAGGATCAGCTGTAATAGTAAGCAGGGATCAACATCTAGGGATAGTGCCAGAGACATGTTCTTGGCCAGAAAATAAAAGTTCATAAGTATAAAAATGATGTAAACACAGTATAACAAAGGCCTGATTTTTTTCCACTACTGCAAATGCGTTTTTTTTTTTTTTTTTTTGGGGGGGGGGCAACTCAAGTACATTGTCAAGGTTTCCTATACTAACATGCTTAGTGTTCACATGAATGCTTCAGAATTGGCCTACCTGGACTGTCACAAACATGATCTTGAGAAGTTGTAGGCCAAGCTTGTAAGGCTTCCTACCCTTGGCTCGATACTTATCGCATGGACTCATGAAGAAGTACTTGAGCCGGCGCCTGAGCTCAACCTCCTGGGGGCTTGGGAACTCACACAGCCGGGTGCCATAGTTAGGGGTTGGGGACAGGAGGCGTTGGCGCTCTGAAGTAAAAAGAGACAAGAAAGAGCAGCATAGTGAATAAGTAACTATTTAGGAAAGACTGCCTTACTTCAGTTAGGGTAATTTATCAACAAAAAAATCTAACTTTACAAAGGCTTTGAAATAAGCTTACTGTGCCTCCCAGCTGTAAACTACAGGTGCACACAGTCCACTGAGAGCATTAGCTCAATAAATAAGCTGTAGAGGCGTATTACTCTGTAATAGTTTGAAAAAATTATAAATAACTGGCAGACTATGAAGGTTTCTGTGAAACTGCTTGCACAATATGTGAAACAGACATTGTTTCTGGGATCCGGTTTCTAAACTATATCTATCCTCTAAAAGAGCTTACTAATAAAGATAGCAATTTCAGGGAAGGGTTTGTTTTTGCTTACTGAAGCGAATAACAGATCAACAGGAGTAATGCGAAAACACTATTTATTGGGAACCAAAACAAAATCCATCCTGTCTGTTGCTTTTACATTTCATATTGTACCTGTATTAAATTAAACAGTGTCTTACAACATGTATGTGTTTATGTATAAAATAAAAAAAATTATATATATTATATACACACACTGTATACACACATACTAATAAACAATACTATACTACATATTCCTCAGATTAAAATCAGCAGTATAAAGCCATCATTTATCCTTTTCAGGTCTGGTATGAAGCCCTGTGGAATTTCCATTCATTACACCAGACAAGGAGAAGTCACAAACACAGCAGATTCAGCATGACGAGTTCACAGAATTTACTACAAACCAACAATAACATCTTTCATCATACCAAGTAAGCAAGTTATTGTGCTTTTCTCTTGGTTTTCTCAGTTGAAATAATGTACTATGCAAAACACACAATAATGTGGATGTTGAGCAAAACTGGAGAACATTTGTTGGAGAGAAGTTAAGACTGACATGTACTTTGTTTCCTTGCATCTCAGTACTTGAAGACATGTGATGCCATGTGCTTTGAGTCACTACTTCCTATAGCATCCAAACAAACTGTGGGACAGTAGCAAGGAGGGATGTGAGAGAAAGGTCACGAGTTAATACAATTTGCTGGTTTGCAATTTAGTGTGTAGTCCATTAGCAATAGCACAGTCAAACAGGAAGGAAAGAAGATTGAGTCTGGCGCTGTCTCTATACAGACCCGTTATAAACACTAATGCACAGGAATGTGAAACTTGGTAATACTGGTGTGTCCAGTTGAATAGTTTTTCTTCTATAGATACCATTTTGTTTTAAAGAGAAAAAAAAACCATCACAAAACCACAAGTCTATCTCAGAACAACACCTTTCTTAAAGGAGAAAAATAGTGATTAAAAAAAAAAAAAGCGTTAAGAAGGGAGGTTATTTTGTGATGTTTTACATCTGATACAGAGGGCTCTGATTGGGGAGTTTCTCTGAATGATTGTGGGCACTGGATCTTTAATTTTTTTAGCACTATAGTTCTCCTTTAAGGCTGAACCACAAAAACACAAAGAATACTTTGAAGCAGTTGACACTATAGCCAGTTTTCCAAAAAGAAAAACAATTCTCCCATTTGCCAGACTGACAGAACCTCGATCAGCACCATACCATGTACAATAAAATCGCTGCCCTTTAATTATGTGGTTGCTAAAAAGCCATCCAAATCTTTAATTAAATAATATATCTTATCTGCCAGGACGGCCGCTTCTGGTAAAGCACTCCCTATCTTTACCGCACTGTATATGGAACAGCCACATGTCCTCTGTGGTAATTTCATGCTGAACAAGCTCACCTTTATCTATGTATGTTAAGTGATTCAGTCCTGACTTATCTGCACTGCCAGCTTTGCCTTTGTAACTATCAACTGCTTAATTAAAATGAGTAGCTCTGTTTTTAACTATTTGGTTACATATTATACACTTTGTAGGTAGACTGTTCATTCATCAAGTATTTTTACATTTATTTAAAAAAAAAAAAACAAAAAAACAAAATCACACTTTCTGCTCTGGCTTCCAAACCCTATGGGGGTTATATACTAGGCTGCGAATTAGACTGTCGAATTTGCAAACAGCGGACTCCCATAGCAAATCCGTGACAATTTTCCCATTGTAAAGTGGCGACAATTTTTTAATGTTAAGATTATGACGATTTTCCCATAATAAAAGAAGTCTGCATATGTTAGCCCCTATAAATGACATACTTGTTGGAATTTTGAGCCACTGATAACTACTGACTGCATAGATCAGTGATGGCTAACCTATGACATGCGTGTCAGAGGTAACAAACAGACATTTTTGCTGACATATGTCATGGCGCTGCTCGTGCTGTGCTCCCAGTAGGCTGCTGACACTTTTGTTACAAATATCAATAGATTATTCTTGAAGTGACACCACTCGAGTTTTTTGATGAATTTTGACACACCAAGGTCAAAAGGTTAGCCATGACTGGCATAGATCCTTCAGCCAAAACCTCACCAATCTCATACCAACAGATCTTTACTAATGAAGTAATCCTGTGGCACTGTGTAAAAAGCAGTTACCAAAACCTAACTAGGCCACATACTCTAAACCCCCTTCTGTCCAACATACTGGTCACTTATTATAAACCTACTGGTTTTGCAAGATCTGTCTATCATAGCAGTGGTGAACCTATGGCACGTGTGCCAGAAAAGGTACTCAAAATCCCCTCTTTATTGGCACATGTGCCGTCAACTATCCTACATCCCCTCCAGCGAGTGAGCCTTCAGTATATGCCAGGGGTTGGCAAAGTTGTTTGGAGAGAGGGCCATTTCACTCCCTCCTCCAGCGGCAACAATTATCTTGTGAGCCGCTGGAGGAAAGAGGCGTGCCCTCTCCTGACCACCGATGGCCAATCAGAAGAGCCGTCGTCGGTTGTGGGTGGGGCTTGGGTGGTGCTTCGGCAGAGCGCTCCGAGCCACAAGTAGCTCGCGAGCCGCACTTTCCAACCACTGGTATAGGCCAAAGACCTGACAGTTTTCAGGGTTGATCCGCAGCCTACAATGAAATAGTGCTCACTGGGAGGATCTAAGTAGGAAAGCCCGACACAGGCGCAATGACATCACTCATCAGCGCTTGCACTGCTGGGGGAAGGTGCTGATGAGTGACATCACTAATTAGCACTGTGTGCTGAAAAGTTTTACCACCAGTGGTCTATCATAAATGCTGTCTCCTTGTAGGTTTAATAAAATCAAAGCAGTTGTTTTTGTGCACAGAACAGAAGAAAAAGTGATGTGTGTGTACTTTTTATGCTGATAAACCATTATAGTAAAAACAAAACTTCGCTGCTATATGATTTTTTTTCTCATTGACTATGGATACAAACAAAAAGAGGAATAGGAAACATCCTTGCATCTAACCTTCGTGGAACACATTTCTTGATGATGGTTTCTATTTAACCACAATTACAGTGAATAAGAATCCTTAATTGCCAAGGAGTGAAGTTTGGAGTCGTGAAAAACTGAAAATTGTTTTGGCATTAGGTTTGTTTAAAGTATATATTTCCTTTTAAAATTCTTTTTTTCAGCAAGTTCTGTATAAAAAAAAAAGGAGATCTCTCATCATTCTTTGTTACTTCTCTTTTTAACATATTTCCATAATCTACATTAATAAGCTAGGAGTATTTAAAGTATTTAAAGGCCTCATTCACCTGCCAAATTCACCTCACGACAATTTGAGTCACATCGCCAAAATAGTCACAAATTCACTTCTCAGTATTGACTAAGCGGCAACTATTCCTGTCGAACAAGTAAACAGCAGTGATTACTGTCAGGTGTGTTGTAGGCCGACAGAGAGAAGTAGAATGTGAAACATTGCCATCAGCCCTCTAATTCACCAGACTGTCAAATTCGCAAACAGCGGATTCCCATAGCAAATCTGCTACAATTTCCCCATAGTAAAGTCGCGACTGCGACAATATTCTCATTATAAAGACGCAACTGCGACAGTAGCAGCCTGTTGCGACTGTGTTTATCTGGCGAATTCGCACCTATACGCAAAAATTCTTACTTTAGTGAATAACCCCCTGAATTGGCAATGTCAAACATTTGAATTCAGAGCAGTTCATCAAGCCACATTTGCTCCTTTGGCACACTCCTCCACTTAGACAATAGTAGAAGTCTCCGACTATCATAGATTCCTGAATTTGGTCCCATATTTCCCCACTTCACAGATTTTGCTCAATAAGTGAACATGGAGATGTGGCAAATAGATGTGAATTCAAAGTTATACACAACTATTCAGCCTTTAGTCAATAAGGCATGAAAATTTTATGTTCTGAATTCTTCACTGAAAACTGCTCTCTCTAGTCAAACCCTGGCATCAATTTACATTTCCAAAATAACTTTTGGAAGTTAGGAAAAAAAAAAAAAAAAAAAAAAAAAAAAAATGCAATCAATACAGTTGAGAGGCAAGAAGAAAAAAATGCTTCCACCCTTGATATAAATGCCAGCTTCTGCTCTTGACAAAAACTTTGATCCTCTTCACTTTCTGCTGCTCTGTGTTTCAGTGAATAGAACAAGCGCAGTAGCAGTTTTCTGATTTAAAACTGCAGCTGTGATTGGTCTATTTGCTAAAACACACAGGAGCAGGAAGAGACTAGCAGAAAGGAAAGCCAAACAAAAACACAGGAATTTACATTCAAAGATAACATTTTAAACAGTCTGATCTCTATCCACAGTTAAAACTGAAATATACCTGCAATGGCTGTCACCAAATAATGAGACCATTTTAAAGAAACAGGGACATGTACAAGTGCTGGTCAACGAATTAGAATAATTTGAAATAGTGCAATCATGAA
>WMED01009620.1:0-16204 GCA_019650415.1 Pipa parva | reverse complement strand
GGGGGGGGGGGTGTTGCGGGGCAGGGGAGCGCATGGGGGGGAAGGAGGTCAAGTTTAGAGATGGGCGATGTGGGCGACAGCACCCCTCAGATAGATTGAGCCCTGGGCCATCGCCCATAGGTAGAACCGGCCCTGCTTGTGAGTTTCCTTGTCTTTTCACATTCTCCTATCTAACAAGATTTAAGGGGGTTATTTGCTAAAGTTCAAATTGTTGCGTAACAGTGTTTATTCACCAGTTAAAGACAGTCACAATAGACTGCTACTGTCGCAGTGGCGTCTGTATAAGAGAATATTGTCACAGTCGCAACTTTAAAATTGTTGACTTTACAATGGGAAATTTGTCGCAGTCGCGGATTTGCTATGGGAATCCGCTGTTTGAAAATTCGACAGGCGAATTCCCACTCTAGTTAATAGCCCCCTAAGTTCATTGCGGGAAAGCTAATGTTTTGCAGAATGTATACACCAATACAAAGGAAAATATTCTTCTAATGCAAACACAGCAGCACTTGTCAGCTCACAGTCAATGACAGCTTGAACCAAACAATGAGCAAACACTCTTGTGAATGTGTCAAAATATTAGATGCATCCCCATGTGATTAAATCGCTCTGTGTAATTTCCTGCAGTCACATTGGAGAAGCACTGAATCCAAGGATGGAGCCTACTCTTGGTATCAGAGAAGGCTGTATTTATGTGTGACAAACAAACTTTTGCTCATGCAACAGCTAATAACCAGAGGATACACCTTTCATTATTCCAGTTCCACTGTTCCAGTGAATGTTAACAGTTGACAAGTTGCTATGGTTTACCCCAGAACCAGAAATGATTGATCTGGTTGATAAACTCACTTTATCAACAAGACATTCATATCAACATTTTCAAACATTGTAATAGTGTAAAGCAAGTAGGGATTTGGAGATAAATGAGGTGTAGCACTGAATAAAATAATAAGGTCTGAAAGGGGAACAAAGAGAAAGAGAAAATCTTTTGAATAGACCCCCTTATCCTGGTGGGCTCCAGGGTTCCAAACAGAGGTCCCCAAACTTTTTACACTGGGGGCCAGTTCATGGTCCCTCAGACCAACGGAGGGTCGGACTTTAAAAAACATATGAAAATCCCTATGCACACTGCACATATCTTATTTTAAAGGACACATAAAGTCAAAAAATAAAAAACAAGTGTTAAAATACTTACCTTATACGGAGACGATTGATTACAGTCACAGCATGAGCTGTGCTGTAATTAACCAGTTCCCGATGCTTCCCCCGACGCCTCCTGCACAGCGCGCTGGCTGACACAGATGCAGCAGCTTCTTCTCCTTCCCCAGCCTCATACATCATTACGCTCATTGTGGGGAGCGTTCTCATTGGCCCCACACTGAACGTGATGATGTTTAAGCCCTGAAACACCCAAGGTGTAACAGGGTGGGAGGAGCTGCGACCCTGGCTGCCAGTCAGCCAGCGCTGTGAAGAAGCGTTGGGGGATGCATCAGGTGCCGGCTAATTACAGCACAGCTCATGCTGTGACTGTAATCAATCGGCTCAGTATAAGGCAGTGGTTCTTAACCTTGTTTGAGGTACCGAACCCACCAGTTTCATATTCACATTCACCGAACCCTTCTTTAGTGATAAATCACTTGACCTCCGTGGCGGAGGCTCCGCCGAACCCCTGAGACCGACTCACTGAACCCCTAGGGTTCGATAGAACCCTGGTTAAAAACCACTGGTATAAGCTAAGTATTGTAACACTTGTTTTTTATTTTTTTACGTTCTCCTTTAAAGTAAAAAAAAAAAAAAAAATGGGAACAAATATAATATTTAAAATATACTTTGCTGCCTGACCCATAACCCCCTCTCACACTGTGCTGCTTTTCCCCCACAACCCCCTCCTTATTCCTTGTCCTCTAAAGTGGGGGGCGCTATCCTGGTGCTCCCCCCCCCCTTTTTCCATCCCTACCTCTTCCCCTGCTCGGCTCCGTCTTCTGTAATGTTTACAGCTACAGCGCTCCTCACTTCCTCCCCAACGCCACTTCCTGATGATGTATAGTTACATCATTAGTATGCGCCGGGGAAGAGAGAGAGAAGCGCTGTAACTGTAATCTTTACAGCAGACGGAGCCGGGCCGGGGACAAGGTAGGTAGGGAAAAGGAGGGAGCAAGCTCCAAGATTGCGCCCCCCTCCTGCAGTGCCCTGTCTACCCCTAGTCCCGGCCCTGGCGTCAGGGGCTGGGTAAGTGGCCTCACGGTGCCGGATGTGGCCCGCGGGCCGTAGTTTGGGGACCCCTGGTTCTAAATAACCATGAGTCTGTAAGTTAATGTAGCCGGACAGCAAGAAGAGTGATTGGTGATATACTTATGCAGCTTATGCTAGAAAGATTTCAACTTAATATCAGTCCCCACAACCATCCCATTGTTTGTGTAAGACTGATTTATGTTATTGCTCATCTGTATCTCATTGTCTGGTTACCAATGATAAACTATTGCAATGCAATTTCTAGTGTGTGTTCTTTTCTTTATGTAGTATATAAAAGTATTTATTAATAACAGATCATAGGCTTATATATTTGTCTGTCTCTGCCGTCTCACCCATGAAATAATGTAAATATATATTTTTTTTTTCAGAAGGGGTGTGTTACTTTTACTTGCACACATCTATATTACGTGTAATTAAATATGCCTGCGCTTTATATAAAGTAGCGGTATGCACACAGGCATTTGTTTCTAAGCTACTTGGAGACGAGAGAATTCTTTTTGTCTGTGCTCTATATTTAAACAGCATCATCTAACACAGAATATGACATTCTTCCTGCAGTTATCTACACCTAAAAATACAAGTTTTGTAATGTAACAGTTAACAAAGGCCCAGACTAAAGTTTGTTACACTCATGGCCTCCTCAGTGGCTTAATCAGGCCAGTCAGATAAAAGAGGTGTAATGTGATGTTTTAACGCATATTCCCACCATACCTCTTGCTGATGATTGAAATAGACGAACTTATTTAGATTACTTTATATGAGAGCTTATAGCTCATTTTAAAGATATTTCGTTGACTGTTGTTTTTTTTTTTTTAAGTTTTAGAACATAGGGGATAATTCAGCAAGGTGCGAACTCACCTTGCGATGCTTCGCTTCAGCTCGCACAGAGTGTTATGCGCACGCTGATGTCCTGCACGTGGACATCAGCGAACGCTTTAAAGGGATTTGAGTCTCGGCGAGACCACTCGAGTCGTCTCGCGAGACTTGCTGATTTATCCCCATAGAGAGAAGTGGATGTCCTTTTTCTTATAGCTGTAAACATTTGAAGTGAATTTTCAGATGTAATTGTTAATAGGGTAATTATGGCACTGGTGACTATAGTGCTGTCATATAAAAGATGCCAAATGGCTATGGCTATGCGTGCCAAATTGGACTGACTAAACAGCAGTCTTTATTAAAGACTATTTTGTTATGATATAAGCAGTGTTTTTAATTATTGTTCTCAAACTAAGGGCATATGGGAATAAATCTATGCATTCAGATTTTAACTAGTTACAAAAATCAAAATGTAACTGTCACATCAAAAAATCACCAAAAAAAAAAATTATTTTTAATTTAAACTTTCACTTCATTCTGTCAACATTATCCCTATGAAAAACCTACAAACATGGTTCAATTATACCAGTTCTGTCATGAGAAATAAATCAAAATTCCTACCGACTATTGTGAGAAGCTTGTCCAAAACGTTTAACCCAAATTACACAAGTTTAATGGCAATGCTACCAAATACTAATGAAATGTATGGAAACTTGTCGCTTTGCAGAAAGTATTAAAAATGCCTTAAATTCTCTCTCTCTCGCTCTCTCTCTCATTATTCTAGCATTTGGCAAATATAAATAATTTTTAATAATACAAATTGACCTAAAACGGGGAAGGTTTATTCTGAATTCATATCAGATAGTGAGAAAAACAGGGATATGCATCTGTTTATATAGCGTATGCAAACTTCTGGTTTCAACTGTACCTAGGATCTATCCTTGTTTAAATATATTTTAATTTCAGTAGCAAAATTTAGGACTCAACATATTGATCACTGCTGTACTTAGCCATCTTGCTGAGAAAATGAATGTGTGTTCTGTATACTAATATCAATGCAGAAGGTCAAAGTCAGACACTGGTTGTTTATTTACCTAGTAATCCCCCTTAATTTCCCACAAAGCATTCCTTCCAGATACAGTATATGTGACAATCCCCTAACATAAAACTTTCTTGTCCTAGTGGACAGCAAAACATGATCTGAAATAGGTGGAGGTGAGTGCAACTGGGTCAAAGAGACGGGTACATTTTCTGATGTTGCTCATTGTTCATACTGTCAGATATCCTCATAAAGCTGTATCTATAAAACTTATTTTTTATTTTTAGGCACAGTCATGAAAAAATCAAGTAAGTCTAGCTTCCTTTTCAGCCAAGCATTTAATATTGTGCTCAAACCGGCAAATTTTGTTTTCAATTTTTTTTTTTTTTTTTGACACACATGAATTTATGGGGCAACTTTGGACAAGTAATACATGCGCACTACATTTATATAGTAGAAAGAAATGTTCTTATACAGCTGTCACTCGGCTACTGCATGGTAATTGAACTGTCCTGAAGACTATGAATACAATTAAGTTACAATTTCCATTATGCTATAACATTCCCAGAAAATGGAGTTCTGTTGTGAGATCTGGATGGGTTAAATTCACTCATAACAGAACCTGCATTGCTAATGTACTTGAGGCCTAACCCGCCTCTGTAAAATGTTAGCTTGCTGGGTGGTAAGGCAATAATGGCTATTTTTATGACAATACTGTACTGTATTTATTCCCTACGTTCATAACACAAAAACACTTGATGAGATACGAATTAGAGTTGGCTAAACACCTGGTAGTGCTTGCATTAATGTTTTATTATTATAATACATTACATATTTATAGAAGATGCATAACCAAAAACAGCTCATTTACTGTAATACCCAGTATCGGAATTATTGCTATAGGAAACTTAGAATACTGATATTGAGATTGGCATTTTTATTAAGCTGGATTTAGTGCTTGGATTTGTTATTAAAGGAGATCTAAAGTGCTCATTTGACTAGGGGTGATTTTGTAGGTAATGTACTTATATACTTACCAATGCTGTTCTTTCTTCTACTCCTACCTCTGCTGCTTGGATTATCAATCAATCTTCTTCTGGTTCATACCTCCTTTTCAACATCACTGATAAAAGCGAGCACTAAAGCAGTATTAGGTCAGAAAACTGCTTTTGTGCTTGCTCACATCACCAAAGTAGAAGAGGAAGGAGGAATTGCAGCAATTGGGAGCAGAATAAAAGAAGATAGATATTCCAAGCAGTAGGAGGCAGCACTGGAAGAAAGAGTAACATCAGTAATTGTATTGGCATATTACTTTCAGAATCCCCTCTAGAATAACAAGCAATTAGGTTCCCTTTTAAATCCTTCAGTGACATCCTGTAATAAATGCCAAACCCCTTGCCAGTACAATATTTTCTTAAGGGTATTCTTCTCTTCATTAGGGAGGAAAATCTCAGCATTTCTTCCTGACTTTGGTTGGTATAACGCCTGAAATTTTGACCTTTCTGTGTTTTAAGAAAATAACAGTTTAAAGGGGTTGTCCACCTTGGAGGTAATATTTAATATACAGTAGATCGCTGTAGTCTAAGGCAGTTTGAAACTGGTCTCAAATATTTTTATTGTTTTGCACTTAAAATGGATGTAAATCATTTTATTAACTTAATTATTTACCTGTATGTTTTACATTGTTTTATTTTTTGTTCATGTAAATGATTTTATCGTTAGTATGATCCATTAACCTATATAATGCTTTGGGTGGTGCTCATCCTCCCTTCACTTAATATCATTTATATGAAGACCAGCTGCACAATCTCTTAGAATGCCTATATCTACAGTATACAAAATTTTATTCCAAAGTGGACATAAAATAGCCCTTTTATGTGCTGTGTCTAGTTGTTATCCTGCTTTTCGGCCTGGGAAACTACTGGATCCAGCAACATCAATTTAATAGTTCTCTAAATACATAGAGTCCCCAACTTACTTTCATTTTTGTGGAGTAGTGGGCAGACAAATGGGGAAGTTAGAACCTTTACTTATAGATATCACTTAACATTGTACTGAACATAGAAAACAGTTTTGATTTTACATAAAATAGGCCAGAACTACACCTGCCTTAAAGTGCACCCATCACCTATAAATGACTTTATTTAATAAAGTTTATTTATCTTACATTAACTTATTTCCAATATACATTAATTTAAAAAAACGTACCTTTGCAAAGCTTTTCTTCGATGCCTCTGTCTGCCCAAACCGACATTCTGTTAGACCAATGGTTCTCAACCTTTGTGAGACTGCGTCCCCTGGCACTAACGTCATGGCCTGACGTTCAGGCTCGACGTCATCACGTACACGCGTCATGTGATGACGTTCTGGGCCAACATCACCACGTAGGAACCGTTATAAAAAGGGACCTGCCAGCGCTTCCAGGCTCCACAGCGGTTCTTGACCCCTGTGAGATGGTCGTGTAACCCACAGGTTGAGAACCGCTGTGCTAGACTGTCGGTTCTGTGCGGCTGTAATATTAAGCCGGCTTCCTACCGCAATAACTTCAATATCGGTCACGTGATCCCGATCGTAGACTGGGGAGCTCAAAGTGCATGCTTTGTAAAGCAGGGGTCTCCATCTTCTTATTTAAATCACTGTCTGATACAATATTGCATTATTTTAAATGTTTATCAAAATGTACAAAACGATATGAATTGATAAGTATTGCTATATTTTATTGCTAACTTTCAGTTCATTTTTACTTTAGTTTGATGCTAATTTCTTAGCATATTAAGATTGGGGAGTTATTAATCAAAGTCTGAACAATCACTTAAATGTCCAGATTTGTCTCCATTTGCCAGTTCCCGATCTTCGCATACTCATCAAACTCTGCAACCAATTCAAACACTTATGGTGGTCAGAGACATATGGAGCTCTTCCCACCACTTTGCATGCGCGTGCACAAGGCAATTTGTCTATTTATATAGCATTGAAGTCTGTCAAAGTAGCGAATTCGACAAGGCCTACTATGTTGAATTCGCCAATTTTCCTTTGCCAGATGAAAGTCGCAAATTAGGGGGTTGATGACAGGGCTCCAATTTGATGTAACGTGACTGTTCATTCAAAAATGACAATAAAGACTGTGACCAAGTGACAACATGAACTAGGGATAGCTCAAGAAACATGTTCAGAATTCTTGTACGTTTCCTAGGAAACCAGATTAAAAATGTAACCTGAATGTTGCTGAGAAGCACTTGACGTGCTAAAATCCAATAAAATATTCGACGTTTAAAGTTTAACCCCATTGTTGCTGCAGAGCAGCTGGGTACCTCAAAATAATAAAAGATTTAATGTGTGCAAACCCAAAGAATTAACAATTTACGTATTTATTTTGCCTGGTTGGTGATCCAGCCTAATTTTTATTATATTTGCTCAGGAAGGTTCTAGAACAATTTAAATCTGGGATCCAGGGTTCTTAACTGTCAGGTAGGGGCTGATTCATGAAAGAACAAATTCACCTGCCTGTTGTGAAGTCAGTTCTGCCTATTCACTAAACTGTGTATTGGTGCAGCACAGTTGCAAATTGTCTTTCTGTGCATATTCGGACAAACAGTAGTGGTGATGTATTAGGGGAAATTTGTCATAAATAGGTTTATTGCATGAAATAATCTTTACATAGACATTATACACTAAGAATATGAATGTATTAATATTATAAAGGACAGTGCTGCCAGTATTTTCAATGAGAATTGTCTCTGAGTATTGCCATTTTTTAACATTCATTTCGGTAGTAGACAATTTCTAGTTTAACTTACCATTTTGTTGCCACATTTTCTAAGACTTTTGTTGAAAATGTCACCAGAATATTTGCAGAAACCCTGCCATAAGCCCCTAATTCCCTTTCATCTGCAGTCAAATCGGCAAATTCACAGCACTACACATTGTGCAAAGTCTAACTTTGACACATAATTAATACCCAAAGTGTTGTCGCAGAGAAACAAGTAAATACACGGTCAGTGTAATGTCATGGATTGCCCCCGTATTTGCAACATCTTTTCTGTATATGCAAATTTGTCACAAATTCATACTTTTATGTGACCATTTGCACTATGATAAACAACCACCATAAGACTTACCTGTGTAGTTCCCTTAAACGGAAGGGCCCTGTCTGTGTAAGCAGACACAGCTTGAAGTTTTTCAATGGTTATTGCATCACTTTGCATGGGCGTGCACAAGTATTTCTACTATTGACGTGGCAGCAGAGTGTGTCGAAGGAGTGAATGCGAATAAGTGTACTGCTCTGAGTTTACCCATTTGACTTTGCCACATCAGAGTGGCAAATTGGGGGGCTGATAACAGGGCTCCGCATTCTACTACTGACTGTGCCACACAACACATCTGACATTGATTGCCACTGTCCACTTGTCCAAAACATCTATTTGCCACTTAGTCAATAATGAGAAGCAAATTGGAGACTATTTTGGAGATGATAGGTGAATTCGACAGGGGAATTTAACTTTTAATAAATCACCCCCTTGATCGTTAGACAGTATGAGTGAGTACATATACATGAACCAGAGTTTAAACTCATACTCCCTGTCTGTGGTAAACATGGTAATCGTCATCAACCATAGGATTCTACAGTACAATTGTAGGTATGTAAGTATAATTTTATTTATAAAGTGCCACAAATTTACACAGCGCTGTACATTTCAGCAATACAAATATAAAACAGACATGGATAAAGTGCATTCTACAATACAAGCATAATATCACAAGGATACATCACTTTAAGTGCCGGGTTTTGGTTGACACAAGAGGTTGGAGGTCCCAGCCCCATAGAGCTTACAATCTAAAAGTAGTAATACAATATAAGTGATTATAGTTTTTAACCTGTGTACAGTGTGTGCATATAAAAACAATATAATCCCTGTTTAATTCTTTAAGGCTCTAGGGTTTGCAATTTATTGGTCCAAAACAAAACATTCTTTAAGAAGTCATTTCCTGTTAATGTCACATTTTGGAATAGGGGACCCTTTAATGACCTTCATTGACCAGTTGTATATCTGTGTATTCAGCAAAGTGTCTTGAGACAAGTGGAGCATCATTTTTAATTATACAGAGTGCTTACTGTGAGAGAAATGACTTACGGTACTACAGTCACAAACTGTAACGATGAAGTTTGGTCAATGTTTAAGTCCTGTTTGCAAACTCAAGAACTTAAAGAAAGAAGTGACCATACTTAAATAGAAAAACAAAGACCATCAAACAGAAAAACACATTGCTTATCCACATACCACCAGACCCATTATTCTCCTCCAGACTATCAGAACACAACTAAAGACCTACAGATATTTATACAACTATACCTATATCGATTTGTGTGTGTACATTTGCAGAATTCCCTTTATTAAAACAAATTATTGCTTCTTTTCAAAAGTAATGAGGTCTGCAAACATGCAAATATGTATAACTACAAAATAAATGCTAAAGATTTGTGCACAAAGGAAGAAATCTGTGTCTATAGTCAATGATCAGAACCTGGTCTAAAAAATAAATAAATAAAGTTTACTTTTCTGCTGTTCAATCTTTTCATCTCACCTGTAACCTTAGCACCACTTGTGTGGTGATATTGCAAACGCTATTCACTAAGATACAAACTGCTCTGTGTATTTTCTGTTGTTGAAGCCATCTAGGAAAATATTTATATAGGCATGTCATTTTAAACCTTTTCTGGACCACACAAGTCAAGAGGCTAAAGCCCTCTTTATCCTTTCAGCACTTAACCTATTCAACAACAGTCACAGTAGGGAGGCAAGCTTAATGGCCATGTGTACTTGGAGGGCTGCCTATAATCTGAATTTAAGACAAAGACTAGCATTCATTTAATTGCTGTCTCCCACTGGTTTTCTCAAATGTTAAATACCTGATATTTGCATAAACAAACATGTGCTTTGCTGCTTTAATAATATCTGTATGGAAAGCAATGAGAATTATTTCTATTATAGATTTTTCATTTTTAAGGTGCAGTTAGTTTTTTTTTTTTAGTGCAGTATTCTCAACTTTTGCAAATGATCATGGCAGTTAAAATAGGTGTTTATTTTGAAAATGAATTAATATTGATTTTTAATCATTGGTATTCGAAGATATTTTGGAATAGGTCTTTTTTGTGTGTGTTTTTTGTTTTTATTGTTTGATTTGAGCTTTGAGCTTCAGCAATTACACCTTCAAATTCTATGCAGCTTAAATTTTTCATTTTGCAAAACTTTTTCATATCTATTTTTACTGTTCAGTCAATGTACAATTTATCTTCTATTCTGCATTTAAAACCAGTGTGGTTGATAGATTAACCAATATTAGCAACCAGTGCCAGACTGGAGTTGCCGGGTTTACAAGGAAACAAAAGATCAGGGTTAAACCAGGAAGCAAGAGTTCAAGGGCCCACCTGGAGTCGACATCAGGGTACCCACCAGGAAACAAGAGATCAGGGTGCCCACCAGGAAGCTAGAGATTAAGGGCCCACTAAGCATTCCAATCTTTAGTCCCTATGATTTATTGTATCCTTCCTCTATTTTTGTTTCCAAACCTTTACTTTTTTGACACTACCTTTTGGAAACTGCCATAATGGTGCAGTTTGAATCTCCAGGAAGGCCTATAAAGGCCTAGGTCATTTTACTAGTGTCCTGGTGGACCAGCCCAATCATGTTAGCGATCAAAAGATAATTTTATTGTAAACAAGTATGGTTTAGAACAAAAAGGTGAATTAAAAAAATACATGCAAAATAAGTGAAGACATATTGTTGATAATTTTAGACAAACTACTCTCTACAGCATGGTACAGTTTACATCAATTGTGAACACTTACCTTCTTTTCCTACTTGCTAAAAGTCTATAATTGTTTGTAGCCTGATATAAAAAGATTTTCAGGGAGTCATTCACTAAATTCTGAATTGTTTTGTATAAGTGTGAAATCGCCAGATAAAGACAGTTGCAGTAGGCTGCTACTGTTGCAGTTGCATCTTTATAATGAGAATGTTGTCACGACTTTACAGTGGGGAAATTGTCGCAGATTTGCTAAGAGAATCTGAAGTTTGAAAATTCGACAGTTGAATTCTCACTTTAGTGCAGTGCCGGCTCTGCCATTAGGCAGAGTGGGCAAATGATAGGGGTGCCGCCTGCTCAGAGGGGCGCCCCTAGCATTTTTCTTTCTTTTTTACATTGTGCCGGCCGCTGGGAGGATATGTGCAGCCGCGTCTCAACTTATTGGGAGATCTAAAGTTGAGCCATGGCTGTACAGCGGTGTTGGAGGTGAGTGGGGGCGGCGCCAATAGGGCCAGAGCCACCTCTTCTTTAGTGAATAACCCCCTCAACGTTTGGATCACAAGTGGATTTTGATTTTGGAAATCATAAACAAAATGTCATCATTGGGTTTGTGTAGATTTGGGTAAGAATAACAGAAAACAATGGAAATGGAAAAAATTCTTTCCTTATCCCTGCTCTGCCTCAGTTTGCCTGGCATGCTAGTATACAACTAATCACACAAAATATATTATCAATTCTGTTTCAGCAGAAATCTGTTTCCTTACTGATATTCACAGGGTTTTCAGCAAAGCAAAAAAAAAATTCTCTCTCATATTGCTTAATGAAAAAATAGGATGCTTCTTTCAGTCTTTATAATATCTAGGCACTGAAATAATATTAGCACTGTAAAAAAAAAAAAACCCAGTAAACCTAGGAAGTCTTTGTTCCCTGATGCCAATGCCAGTTAGTGAGAGATGTCTTCTATAATTTACTTTGTGTGTGACTCTGCGGAATATCTTTCAGTTATCCCTAACAAAGCACTGACAGATTAGGATTCATAGATACATCATGTAGTATATAAACCTTACAAAACAAATGCAACACATTTCTCTATTCTCTGAATTAAAATGTAGCTCTTCAGACTCTTCTTTTCAGAAATTCTGTTGACCTTATGTTACCTTTGTACCTGCACACGTTCTTGTGTAGAGGTGTCCAACCTTTGGTGTCTGTGGACAACACTGGAAGAATAGTTGTCTTTGGCCACAATTTAATGTGACCTCCACTGCCCTAATAGACAGCTTCTCTAGAAGAATAGTGCTTTTTTACAGGGCCTGTTACATGGTTCAGCTGATGTTCGTTTGTCAGCTGATTTCTAGCCCTATTGCACAGGGCATGGTGGCCAACATGTGAGGTGCTGCTGATGTGTGGAAGTACCCTCAATAATCAAATAAGAATGTTTACTTGACTAATACATAATTTTAAACTCCTAACATTGTAAAATATTATTGATAATTGCTGCCTCACCAAGTCAGCACAAGCACATGTAAGGTCTAAAGGTGTTAATTTTACTGTCTTTACTTGTTGGTGTCCTAGACATTGACTTCTTACAGAGCATGTGTGAAAACCAGCTCTGGGTGTATGCTCCATTGATAGTCACAGTTTAATGCACCATATGACATCTCCTAACCAGTCAAACAATATGGACAGTGATGTATCAGGCTTCATTAGAATGGTAATGAGAAGTAGCAACCTTTTCCTTTAGGGGAAAGCATAAACATCAAATCAATGAAAAGCAAGAGGCCAGGCTGTATCTACTGCTTTGCCTTAAAGCATGTTGCGTGTGCTATTGACCCAATAATTGATGGTTTTGTACTGCCTGGCCCTCTCTTCCTTATTTTTTAGATGTTTCTGCTTTTTGTCACCATATAAATGTAATAACATAATTATTTATTCATTTAACAGAATCAATTGATGAGCACTTATAAATCCAGGACTTCAGCTTCACTGCTCCTCTGGATAAGAGCACCTTACATTTTACACTGAATACCTGTCGATATATGTCATGGTCATAATCCAGTAGAGATATACTGGATATGCAGAAGTCATTTTAGAGATCTTTAGGACTAACATTTGTAGCATATAAATAGCCTATAAATTGTACTGTTGCTCTGAATGTTTTGATGGATCCAGAACATAATATTCACTTTGAGTGAACTTTGAGATCATGTCCAATGACTTCTAGACAGTTTGGTGACCATGTATGTTCAAGGCTTCCTTCACCCTATTCTGTACAACAGCTGAAAATGTGTATGGTTGTGTTTATAGTAAAGCTGCTGTTAAGTTTGTGATTTAAGTCTGATTCTCATTAAATATTTCATAAATACCACTGATTTGGTTCAAGATTTCAACTGACGGATTAATAATGTCTGCCTCTTAGATTGTTTGATTTAATTGGCCTGGCTGTTTTACTTAGCTCTGCTCATTAAATCTACTTTTGAACTTTACTTCTGGTATTTACCGAGCATTCTTCTCCACCCCTCTAACTCAAATGTTTTCTGCTTCTTGTTTTATTGGATTAGTCTACCTTTCCGTTTACCGAGATCTGCATTTGTTAAATTTTACTACACACCAAACAAGAATATGAATCATTCTTGTAGTTTTTCCGATTACAGCTTTTAGTATTAAATGTACTATGCTTTTGTTTTTTTCCTCCCATTATTCTCTTTCACCATTCATCTTGTTTCTATCATACACTCTACTACTACTACATCCCATATGCCAGTAAATAAGGTCTGTACAAAATATTGACATTTATCTTTTCCAGTAGTTTCTGAAATGTTATTTAGTTGGTACAGTTTTATATTACTCTCTAAACACTGAATTAATCAACTGATCAGAAACAAGTGTTGATCTATATCTTACTTAAGAGGCAATATTTTCAACTATTGCGTATTTGAGTTGTCTTGGATGTTCTTGTTGTCAACCTTTGTTAACTACTACAGTAAATATAGCCACTAGATGCCTACATTTTATGTGTGTGTATGTATATACATACTCATATATGTGTGTGTATGTACCAGTGCAATTTCTTACATTTTTTTTTTGTTCTTACAGGACCCTTCAGTCACCACAGTGATTCATGATAAATTGCAAGTACCCAATACCATTAGAAAATCCTGGAATGAGAGAGACAACCGATGTGACATTTGTGCCACTCATCTAAATCAGCTTAAGCAGGAAGCCATCCAGATGGTGACATCACTAGAGCACTCTGCTGCTGTTGAGCATTATGATGCTACCTCTCCTGGATCACCACCAGGGCATTCTAACATTCCGACATTAGTTGGTCCAAGACACATGGGAAGCCTTCAACCTAGAGACTGGGTTTACATGCCAAACCCTTACACTACATCTAACTACCCTGGCTTTGTAGCAAATAAGCATGCTGGGAAACCTAACAGCTTAGGGCTGGCAAATGGACAGGATAAGAAAAATGGTTCTCCTTCACATCAGACTAAGGTCAGTGTCCATATGGCAACAAGCCCCAGCAATGGCAATATACTGAACTCTGTAGCTATACAAGCTCATCAGTATCTTGATGGTACTTGGTCTCTATCCAGAACAAATGGTGTAACGCTGTACCCTTATCAAGTAAGTGTTATTTGTTAATTGTAATGGACTTATTGAACATGGTTAGCTGTTCAACCTAGCTTTTAATCTATTACCTCTGTTATCTCTTCATGTATGTTATACTTAGGGATTTTAGTCTGGATTCCTGTTCTGCAGGTTTCACATCCAAGCCTTGGTGGCAGCAGGAGAGTAAAGGCACTTAAAAATGGTCTCAAAGGAGATTACAAAGAAATAGCCATCGGATTTCCCTAAGTCTCCTAATTTTAAATTAAGTGTTATTGTGAAATTGTGTGCATAGTAGATTGCAGGGATTTTAAGTTTGTTTTTTTTTTTTTGGGGGGGGGGGGGCTCCAAAGAATACTGCTTATATGGTCAGAACACAACAAACCTGAGTTTAGCCCTCTATTACACTATATTATAACATTTACTGGCAAGTCTAGCCAATAGAGGGCACTACTCAATAAAATGTATATGTGTATATTTTTATTTATAATGATCCACTAGGTTACACAGCACTGTACAATTTATCAATAAAATTAAAATGACCATTGCCCACTTATCTTTGTCAAGGGGTAATTAGGTGATGTTATTCAATTAAATATTTCCTAAGAGTCCAGAGTTTGTAAGTTAAACCAGCTGCAGGCTAGATTAAAAGGCAGCTGGGAGAGCCAGTTGGGGGTGGAGTTGGAAGTCAGGAAGTGTTTTTCTGTGGCTGAGGCTGAAGATCCTTGTGAGAGAAACAGGGACTAATGGTTAAAGACTTGGCTTTGCAGCACTGTGAAACCCCAAGGAGACAACCCAGGAGAAGGGAAGGTACTCTGTTTTGTTAACCAAACCGGTATGAGGTGCAGTTACCCACTGTGTTTTTGATCAAGGACTTTTTCCTGTGGAAATTGCTATTTTTTTTTTAAAGTGACTGTTTTGCCAAAGAAAGACTGCATTAAGTTAGTTTTTCCATTAATAGACACTTAAATACGAAATAAACTCACTGTTTGCATTGTGTTAAACCCGAAAGACTGCTCCAGCACTTGAGTGATATCCTAAATAATAAATATATTATTATTATTATTATATACACATACACAAGTTTAGTCCACATATGAATAAATTACTCCAAAATTTGATTTCTCTGTTGTAGTTAGCTTCACCATCTGCATGATTTTATTAATTTCTTGGTTCCATTCTAGAATAGTTGTATATCTATTGGTTTCCATTAGTTTAGAATGACGATTGTGGGAGCATCAAGAAAGTGTATCATTAGTTTTTTTATTACAGATATTGGTCCATTTAGAAAGATGAGAACTGTAGTATTATATAATACTTTATTTTTAACAGTTCATTGTTTAAAATAAGCTTTCGAGAGATATTCATCAGGTCAGAGCTACAGCATCCCTTCTCCCGGCAAAGATGCAACCTCCTGTGAGCAGCAGGAAGTTGAATTATTACTGGAGAGATGGGCACTGTAGCGCTAAGCGCTACAGCAGAGACAGCTGGGCCAAGGAGGAGGCAGGTAAGACAGGGGAAAGGAGGGGGGTCAGTATCAAGATAGAGCCCCCCTCCTTCAGAAGGTAGGGACTAGGAAGGAGGGGGCAGCACAGTGTGGGAGGGGGTTATGGGGGAAGCAAAGTGTGGGAGGGGGGTTGTGAGGGAAGCAGAGTGTGGGAAGAGGGTTGTGGGGGCAGCAAA
>WMED01009619.1:0-16204 GCA_019650415.1 Pipa parva | reverse complement strand
CAGCTCTCAGGAAAACTAATTAAGGGAAACAAACGGCAAGTATTATTTCTTCCCTAAACTCTCTTTTAACTATTTGTGCCAGTGATTGACTTAGTATAAAGGAGTTTTATATGTATGTGTGCAGTTATATCAGCACTATAGTGCCTCTTTAAAATATAAAAATGGCTTTCTCGGGCACCTAATAAGTATGCTCCATAGAAATCAAAACTACTGGGTAAAGTATTTTTAACCAATACATACAACATGTTCTACTATCAGCAAAGATAAAAACAGACAGAAATCACTAAAATGCATGACTTTGACTTTAAATATACCACTTTACAAATGCTGTATTTAACTAACTGCCCTGCCAATCCAAGTATGAATTTTTACTTTTCTGGTTAATAGTCTTTTATAGATGTGAAATGTATGCAATATTTGTAAGGTTTATCAGTTACAAACATAGATAACTGGACATAAACATGTAGATATGCAAATTCATGGTTTAGTGCAACCAGGGGTCGGCAACCTATGGATCTTTAGATGTCCATATCTGGCTCTTTCACTGTAACGAGTGGTGCAAGCACTGCTCATTACATTGTGCCGACAAGCGCTGTAGAGAGAAAGCTCTCTCAGCGCTTCCGGGTTGCTAGCCAAACCAGAGCCGCTGACGTCACCTGCTTCCGGGTTGCTAGCCAATGAGGAGCCACTGACATCACCGCGAGTCCGGATTGCTAGCCAATCCGGAGCCGCATGTGACGTCAGTGGCTCCGGATTCAAAAGGGCTGAGGGAGCTGCACATATATATCTCCCTCAGCCCAAAATGTGGCCGACCCCTGCTATAAACAATAGACAAGTACCTGGAGGAGGATTCCTGTTGGTTGAAACAAAGACTAAAGGATAAATACACAGGGAATTCTTTTTTCTTTTCATGCTTCTGATGGGATGTTTGGAGAATGCACCTAAAATGCTTGTGGAAATGAATATAATCCAAACATTGGCTGCTGTGCCAATTCACATTATGCGCTATTCAATCTAACCTGTTTAGATGAGAGCTTTCAAACAAAATGATTTATAGTACAAAGCCAACAGATGCTTGTAATAAAGTGCTGTAGTTAGACCCAAATGGTATATAGAAGCGAATAACCTACAGAGTATAAATCCTTAAAGCAATGAACAAGTAACAATAATGACAGTCAATGGAGGAGGCATCGGCATCGGCAGGCAACAACACAAGGGGGTGCTGAACATCACAGGAGTGACCCTAGGAACTACCCATCTGAGGTTAGTAGAGCTACAACCATTAGGCAGATAGGGGAGGAGGAGGGTTGCATCAGGAGGTTGGAACTACTCCCAATGTGCCCAATTTCCTGGTCTCGGGGGTCGCTTGCCCCCTCTTGTACCCCCCTGTGGACACCCAAGGGAGGATGGGGTTATAGATTAACACCATCTGGAAAAGGGCAGGGTCAAAGGGGGCAAACTGTTTACTTACATCTAGCAGCTCACAGCAACCAATCAGCATTCACCGAAGCTAACATCTGATTGGTTGCTAAGGGCTTTTAAGTGTCATTATTCAAATGTTCATGTTGATACATTTTTCTTCTGTTGTTCTGTTACGGGTCTACACCACATTACAATAACAGCAAACAGGCCACAATCCTATTACAGTACAGGCATTCACGAATCCTGTCAAAGATAATTCTACTCTCTATGCATTCATACCTTCTATTCAAAATCTACAATTCCAAATACTCTGAAACACTGAATTGCTTTGTTAAGTTCACTTTAAAACAGTCTTAAATATTTGTACTGAGTGCCAGTGTTGTCCAGCATTGAGTGGAAGGCAAAAGTACTTGACAAGGTTTAATTGTGCCCTAGGCGACAATGCCAAAATGAACCCCCCCCAGCAGTCTTGTCTCCATTGTGCCCTATACAGTGCAGCAGTACCCCCCATATAGTGCACTACAGCACAACAGGTAAAGTGGGGCAAGGTGGTGTGTAGCTCTGCAATTTTCCTTTCTCTCACCCACCCTTTCTCCATATTGTCGTACCCCCAACCATCTCTTTCCAGATACTGTGCCGTCCCACAACCCCCATTCCCCATACTGCACGGTCTCACAACACATCCCATGAATAAACAATGTAATGGTGATTAGCTTGGATTCCTTAATGGAGAATGATGATATCTCCTGAAGTACAATCACTGAAACATAAATAAAATAAGTAAAAGTGAAACCACAGCTGTGTTTATTTTGGTTAATTGGTTAAAATAGTGCAATGTACTGTATTTTCCGGACTATAAGGCGCACTTAAAATGCTGAGATTTTCTCAGCAATACTAAGTGCGCCTTATAGCCCGGTGCACCTAATCTATGGACTGACCTCAGGCATCGGGCAGGCATCAGCACTCAGCAGGCATGGCGGGCAGACCGGGCAGGCATCGGGAAGACCGGGCAGGCATTGGGCAGACATGTGCAGGCATCGGGCAGACATGGCAGGCATCGGCAGACCGGGCAGGCATCTGGCAGGCATCGGGCAGGCATGTGCAGGCATCGGGCAGGCATCTGGCAGGCATCGGGCAGACTTCGGGCAACACGCGGCAGTTAATGAGTGCAGTGAATATTCATGAGACAGATATCGTCATCGCGCTGCGCCTTATAACCCGGTGCGCCTTATGTGAGGACTCAGACCTGATAGAAGCCGCTGAAGGTAAGTGCGGCTTATATTCCGGTGCGCCTTATGGCCCGGAAAATACGGTACATGATGTTGCAGGCCCAAAGTCATTTATAAAGCGTAGCAAAACACCAATAAACAAACAGAATTCGCAGGTGGATTCACAGATTAAACATTGTTCAATAGGTTTAACAATAGTTTAAATGAAAATCTGTACCTTAAAGGGGCACAATAGGCTTGCTAACTCTAGGGGTGATTAGGAAGGAGAGCGGGGAGGTATTCCCCAGACTCTTAGGCCAGGTTCACACTGGCGTATTTATATGCTGTGCTTGAAGAAAAAAAAAAGCGTGCCGCGAATCCCTGTGGCACTTACCTTTCTCCAGCCACACCAGCATTGAATGCGAACGCACGCATGCTGGAACGCTTTGCATCGTGTATTTCCTGAGCGTACAGACATGACGCATGCGCACACACAGGAGGGGCTGTGAATACTGAGGGAGCATTCACACTGTGTCAGGTAAATACAATAGAAAAGCGCGTCCTGAAGATACACCAGCCTGAATTTTCCGGCAGATTTTCAGAACATGCTTTTCTAAAATCACAGCGTATATAAATGCTAGTGCGAAGCTAGTCTTAGACTCCAGCGCTATCCCTGCTCTCTTCCTTGTCCTTCAATCTTGACAGTCGTCGCAGTCCACTCTTCTTCCGCTTCCTGTTTGTTTCGCCAAAAAGAGTAAGCGCAGTAGCATATATTAGCATGGTATATGGACACTTTGAAGCAGACTCTTGCAAGAAAAATTATTGGAAGTCACTGGTCACATGGTCATTGGAGGTGCGGGGGATTCTGTTGAAATATTGGCGGTTGTTCACTGTTTTATTACATTTGACAAAGGGCTTGGGCCTAAAACATGTTGTGTATATATTGCACTAATTTACCCAATAAAGGGTTGCAGCTAAGCTGCGGGTTTGTCGGTTCCTTATTTTTATTTATGTTGAAGAGATCAAAATGTCTGTTATCGGGAAAAAGATACACTCAAAGAATCATGACTTTGGCTTTAAATGAAATATTTTACAAGTAAGATTTAGAAATAATGCCATGGCAGTACCACTAGGTCATTCTCATATTACTGGTCCTTCAATCCGTTAATGTATTCTTGTATGAAATTCATGATGAATATCTGGACTGCACAGATCACAAGGAACACATTTTCCACCTATGTTTTTTTGCATTTTACAATGCCATATGATTGTGGTTTGAGACACAGAGGGGGGTTTGTACATAAGCATTTAGATTCTGTTTGTTTCTGAAAAATTCCAACTATGATCTAGCAAAAGCAGAAACAACTTCCTGCACTGATGCGCCTCGTATAAATCTTGCAGCAAAAGCCAATTTAATTTCCTCTGTGTAACCCCCCCCCCCCTAACACTAACCTCCAAGGCACGCTCGATGACAGAGCAGCAATCTGCGCATAATGCAATACATAACTCCCACGAGGCCAGAGATGAGGTGCGCATTCTCTCAGCTGAATGGCTTTAAAGAGCTTCATATTCTTCCTCCCGGGAGAATAATCATTCAGCGTGTCACAAAACTTAGTGTTCTACCTTCTAATAGGATTTTATTCTTCTCAGATATCTATACGCGGAGGGAGGAAAGCACGCTGCGCTTCTGTGCAGAATCTGTTCAATATATATTCTAGGAGTCTTTACAATGGGACCAACGGTTAACATTTCACTCGCTCGTTTAGGAAAGTGAACAATTTATGTTAAAGGGAATTACTCGGGGGGGGGGGGGAATTTCATTTATTGTTATTAGAAAGCGATATTTTTCTGGAAGCTAATTTTGGAATTGCAAATTTTGGAATTTTTTTTTTTTTTTGCAGAATATCAGAAGAGCATTTCTGAGATTTCTAAAAGGGACATTTGTTATCTCAAAATCTCCCATTTTAAATGACCAATTTAATTGCAGACACATCCATAAACTGCACCTTACTGTACTGCACTTATGTGACTCTCAATAGAATTATTATTAATGTCACATGATGTGTTTTGTCACCCAATCAGTCAGCAATCGGCATTGGCAGAATGCAAACGCATATTGTTTAATCATTGAGAGATTGGTGATTTGCCTGTCCCAAAAGGACTATATCTTGTTTAATCTTAAGTCAATCAGCTTTCCAACCTCTATCTTGGTCAAAAAGTGAGGCAATACTGCTGTGTAGGTAAAGAAGGAACATTTAAAACAAGCACAAATAGTACCAGAACTTATTCATAATTGAACTTACGTTTTGCAATGCTAATCATCTACTGGAGGTTATTATTCTGGTATTAACACCCCTTTAGGAACAGCTGGTAAGATATTTATCTATTTGGTGTTACAAATTGGGCTTTAGGGCACACTTTCTGTATATGCTTTATGTAAAGCGTCATAGACAACAATGGGACTGGCTAAGGTCTGTTTACCAACATAGCTGCTATCAGTAAAGATAAGAAAAGGCAGAAAGCAATAAAATTAACATATTTTATAGTTTAAAGAAGTGCTCTATTTGAATATCCGCAACACCAACTGAAATGAGAATTTATATTTTTTTGGTGTTAGTGGCTCTTTAATTTCTCCCATCCTGGTCTGAAATGGGGCAGCCCCGCCTCTCTTAGCCCCAAACTCCACCCCTCCAGCACAAGTCCAAACCCAATTGGTTGATAATTATGCAAATCATTAAGTTCCACCCCCAGCCATCTACTCCCAGTAAATAAAGGAACCCCAAGGAATGAGACCCATAGAGGTTCCCAGGTATGAACGATAGATAATACATATTTCTATTTGATCTGGCAGTTTTTAAATAGGCAGCAGCAATCCATAGAAAGATTATACAAAGCAATAAAAATGAAGAATGCAAAGCGAAGATTTTTTAAAGTTACTGCATTTGAATAAATTGCTATGACAATTCATATATAGCAATTTCCTTTCTCTGCTGGTCCATAAATCTTGTATGGTTCCGTCCAAACAGTAGGACATTTTGTAAACCTCTATCTCCAAAAAAGAAGTTGAAAGGCTTCCACCGCAAGAGAGAAATAATTACAGGACATAATCTGTGTCCGGTTACGTTTTACAGTTCCCAGGAATCTTCCCTAGCGAAAGAAAATAGCTTTTAAAATCAGTGTTCCGCACTGTATAATAGATCTGATATTCATGCATTGTATATATTAATTTATATAGCACTAGTACATTACACAGCGCTTTACAGAGATTCGTCATTCACTTCAGTCCCTGTCCTGTGGAGCTTACAATTCAGGGGGGTAATTCAGCAAGGTGCGAACTCACCTTGCGATGCTTCGATTCACTTCGCAAAAATGGTTACACGCTGGCTTCTCTCCTACACGTGCACATCAGCGCACGCTTTAAAGGTATTCCAGTCTCCTCGCAAGCACTCGAGTCTTCTCGCGAGAATGGAATACCTTTAAAGCGCGCGCTGTTGTGCGCGTGTAATAGAGAAGCCAGTGCGTAACCATTTTTGGAAAGTGAATTGAAGCATCGCAAGGTGAGTTCTCACTTTTCTGAATTACCCCCTCAGTCTTTCCACCTCTAACCCAATGAAAAGAATGAGTAATGATTTGGTACTACTATTAGCTCACCGCCTGTAAATTGAGCTCTCAAAATAGCAATAATTACATGCAAAGGAACTGACTGCTTATTGGGGTTAGCCCCTTAATTATTGTAAAGAGGCACTTGCACTTATATAATATCATAATAAATGTTGTGATTAGCACCCCTAAAGCCTTTACAGGGCAAGTACAACCTCTTCTGAAGCTCCACTTACAGCTAAAGCCTAATGCCTAGTGAGTTTAGCAAGGATGAAATCATTATTTGTACTAGAGTAAAGCTTATATTAGCGGTAATTAAAGTTTTATTATTTAAAAGGGGCAATAAGAGCCCAAACCAGTGATCTTTAAACTTGGATCTTCTTCTGTTGCAGCTGTCGGGATGCTGGGAGTTGTAATTCAGCAACAGTTTAAGAATGAATATCTGATGTTCAACTAGTAGTGCAGTTCCATGGAGAGATATATGGGTGGGCTTCTGTGCAATATGTCATAACGAATTAACACCGAAATTAATGTACTTAATGTAATTAAATGGAAACTATAGCCTATAAGCTGTCCAAGTGGACAACATGAAAATAACATTTAAAGCTCTTTGTTTGAATGAGAGAAATGGCCTCTCCAGTAAGGCAGAAATTTACTGGCATCCCTAGTGAGAAAGCCCCAGGGCAAAAGTCACTTGCTTGATACCATCACACATGACCCAAGTGAGGAATGGCATAACCAAGAGCCACAGATCTTTGTAAACTCCACTCTCCAAAATTGACAGTTCATACTGCCATTCCATGAATCAATCCAATTAAAATAGCAAAATGTCTGCGTCCCAATGGATGGCTGGAGGGATCACCTCAACCTCTATAAACCATAAGTAATAAAAGCAGAGGATGTCCAAATGATCCAAAAGTTGAAACTTTAATTTGCCATCCCCGCAAACTTCACAAACAACATTTCAAAGGGGGACAGAACCTCCCTCAAGCAAAGCCTGGACTCAAGTGCAGTTTAGCAAGACAAACATTCACAAGGGGCGCCATTTTCAGCCAGAAGTTGAACTATAAGAAATGACAATATAATGCAAAACAGGCCCTGCATGGATCAAAGCAAATGCCCACTCATCAACGAGTCCACAGACGGCAGGGGTTCTCGATACATTTGTTCTGCTTTGTTTGGAGTATGTGCTTTTAAGTATTGGTTTCATTTAATTGTTCTTTTATTCCTTACACGTGTTAATGTAACCATTCACTTGATGGTCATTGACAAATGTTTGTTATCCTCAATTTATTAGTCAATGCAGACAATGATGGCGATGATCATCTGTATGTAAATATGCAACTAATCAGACAACAGTTCCAGTAACACATAGGAAAATATAGGGAATAAAATTAGCAAGGTCTGGGCCCTCAGTTATATCTCCCCCAGTACAGTGTGCATTATTTGAATAACCTCCCTTGCTAATCAAGGTATACAGCCCCCAATGCTCAATTCATGACTCCCACCTCTCTGTACATCTCCACCAGCCACACATGAAACTTACAGCTCCATCATATAATCATCCAATGTCTCTATTCTGGCCTCTCCTACACTGAGGGGTGATAGGTGCAAGGGGGTAACGATGATGGAGGAGGACCAAGACCTGATGGGTAGCCTGACCTGGCTAATATAAGGATGAAAATGGAAGAGAGTTTTTTTAGGTGATGCTGGTAGGTGATGGGACATATGTCTTTAGTTAACAATGTAATAATAATGCTCGAATCACAGTCACAGAGACAGCGGTCCCTGACATTTACAAAGGGGCAAGGATACCACATTCTGTGTGAATGGATTGAAATGGGAGCTGCTGCACTTATAATTAGCTCTAAATTCCTAAAATGTACATTTCATCCCTGAGTATAATGACAAAAGAATAAAGCAGATGGGCCCATTGATGTGCAATATGTTTCAGTTGAACCTGGTAGACCTGCATGCAGGGTTGGGCTGGGGTTAAGCAAGCCCACCAGGAGGGGTGGAAGGAGGTCTGTACTGACAGGCTGGCCAGCTCAGGGCTTGGGGCCCACCACGAAACTTCCCAGTGTACTGGCAGGCCATTGCGACACTGCCTGCGCAGAGCCTATAATATTCTACCTGTACTTACATAAGTTTTCTTTGGGTACTCTGGGTCCTTCCCACAATCCAAAATAAAATAAATTTTTTATAAATTAAAAAAAAAAAACACTTTTAAAAAAATGGAGACCAGAAAAGTAACTCACAAATCTTTTCTTTCTGGTCTGTGAATATAAAAACAATTTTCAGCTCTCTTCCTTGGCCTCTGTCCAATCAAAGCCCTTTTTCCCCCCAGTGTATCTGGATGAACAGGACAATAGAGATTGGCTCAGAAGGGGATTTTCTCGTGCAGTCAGTTGATTTGCAGTTGCGCTGCATGCTGGTAATGTATATCGTTTATAGTAACCACCTGCTGTGAGCAAGACGAAAACGAGCGACGCCTTCAAATCTCGCAGAAGTGTTCAGACACATTAACTATGCAGCCTCGCTGCCAAAAAAACGCTTGTAATGAATGTACTGCCTTGGCATGACGTTTACTGCCAATTTTCACTTCGCTATGGGGGATGCAGAGTCGAATGTTATGGCTGGATCAAAATAACAACAAAAGGAAGGGGGAAAAAATCCATTATACGTCCCGGAGGATGGATAAACGTTTAACTGTCTCAGGAACAGGATGCTTTCTTGGGAGTGTCAACACTAAACACATAGAAAATGCATATACAAATCACTATTGTAAAGTGGATTTACCAGTATAAAAATTCTGTTATTTACATAGAATTTTTTTTTTTCATTTCTAAAACATCCATAAACAGCAACTGTGAGGTTATTCTGAGATGGAATATGTGCTATTTCCAATGTACTGCCTTTGCACAGTCTCATTTCCCTACACTGTGCTGTACTGCTGCAAACAATGGTTTGTTATTTGCCAGTAACAGGCTACAGACAGCCTAGACAGATAGAAGAATCAGGCAAAACACTCCTCTGTACAAGCAGAAAAAGTATTATACCTTTCAGACTTATAGTAAGTATTTTATCAAGGCAATCAGCTTTAAATACATTGCTTTAAAGGAGAACTAAAGTACTTGTAAATCTTCGGGGTGAGGGAGCCTGGGGAGTCTCTATTTACAGATGTATAACTTTTGGCCCCACTCGTCCATCTTGCTCCAACCACCCTTCAATTTCAGCATTGCTGCTACAGCTCCAATTCCTTTCGTGCATCACTGATGCAAGCATGTGCAGAAGTGGTATTGAGTTCCAATGCTTCTACTGCTCATGCATGCAAAGGGAAAAAGAGAGAAAACAGGAAGCACTATTGGTTTGTGACACTGGCACCTGCAAAATGAAGAGGGGATGGAGCAAGAAGGTAGAGGAATCATGGGACATATAACAACAATCATACATATATCAAGATTCCCCAGGCTCTCTCTCTCTCAACACTTTAGTTTTACTTTAATGCACAACAATTTAAAGAAATAGTCAGAAATATGTTTCTCATCAATCTGTCTGTGTATGGGGGGGGAAAAAAACTTTTGATGGACCAAGAAAGTAAGAATATTCCACCTGTCATCCAACAAATATTGATGGTATCACTGCCATAAATGTCATGGCTTCTCCGTTATCCACAGTACACTATTTTCTAGCTAAAAGCAGATGATTGGCTACTGTTCCTGATTAGCAGTCAGTTATACTTCACATTCTATATGGCCATGTTATGTAGCCAATCAGATCCTCAGCTGCAGAATCAGTTGAATTTACTGGGTACAGAAGAACTTTGTTTTTTAAATGTTTTGCACGATGGCTGTTTGGGGTGGCTACATCATATATTGCTTATTTCTGGGCCAAATAAAAAAGCAAGGTCTCCAATACCCTTATACCCCCCCATGAGAACTATACGGATAATACCTACAGTATTGATGGACAAAGTTAAATCATATCACAATTAGAGCACAATCTCCTCATTCAAAAATGTAACCAAGAGCATTTTGTAATTAAAAGTGAACCTATCAGGTCCAATTCCCAACACAGTAAGTAGTAGCAGGGATCCACCTATACTGAACACTTCAATTGCTCCACTTAAAACTCTGAAAAATGTCCTGCTTCCAAATGTAGACACCCTACTCCAAAAAGACTAGGCAGGAGGAAGCAGTCACTGCTGCTCCTCTGTCACGCTATGTAAGTGGATGGCTGGGAGGAGTAGGAGGTTGCAGCACAGAACCACAGCAGACTTGACACAAGCTATCCCTAGGGTGTGGAGTCTAAGAAACCCATGGGTCCTCACCTTTGACCCCTGCAAGGAGGTATGGGCTTTTCTGATGGGAGCTCCCAGGTCCTGGCCCCTAGGGTAGCTGTCCACTGGTGGTATGGAAAAAGCATAGTCCAGATACAGTGCAGAGGGTCAAGGCAGGCAGAAGGCAAGAGGAGTCCTGAAAACAGTCTGAGGTCATACACAGATAAACAGGAACAAACGTCAGAATCGTACCCACAAATAAAGTACAGGGGGTCCTCGACGTAAAACGTTGTTCTGTTACTATGTAGTGTCGTAAACTGATTTTCGCTGGAAGTCAGAACATGCGTACATACTGTATGTAAATAACATACTGTAAACACTTATCTTATCCTAACACAGTAATGATCAAAAAACACATATAAAATAAGTTTAATAATGAAATGAAACAGGAATAATAAACAGTGGGAGATGTGTCGTAACCACGAAACATCATAACTCGGGACTGACGTTACCCGAGGACCTCCTGTATCTGTAGAATCGAGCACCGGCAAACAGGACAAGTCGCCTTATAAAATGAAATGGTGGGAATACGACCGCCACGGAACCACATCAGAATTGTGCAGTGGAACCGCATCAGATTTACCGCACAACCACGACGCAACTGCCGTGACACCGAAGAAGACTGGTAAGTCATTCCTGACATCTTGTAATCGAATCTTCCCAATCCCAATCCAGAAGGGATTACATGGATAATTGGCAATGTAAACTTCCCCATGGTACATTGCTAGGGCAACGTTTCTAGGGATGCAGCACAATGTACCTGCTTAATTCTTTGTACTGTAGTGTTCAGCTAAGGCGGTTACCCTGCTTCCCTATAAAATCCTGACAAGTCGACCTGCCAGCTTCATTCCTATATCTTCTTTTACAGTGATCACCAAAGAAACAAGTGTAAAAATGTTTGGTTTGCGAAATTGTTCTAAAAAAAAAAAAAGTATATACACCTTCAAATAAATCAGAACAGGGTCCATTAAACTGAACAGCGCTATAAAATAATGCTGGAGCTTAATAAATCCTTATGGCAGAGGCCATTAACGGCAGTGCGAGTGAGCTTTCTCTGCAGGAGTACGATACAGAGGGGTAACAAACATTTCTTTATGACCCCAGGGGGTTATAGATGCAATATTCCATCTGGAAAGACTTGGTTCCAATGACACGTTACAAACACCTGCTGCCTTTTGGTTCCGGGCACTTGGTGAAACGATCGTTGCAGCCGCCCTTCCAGTTAATTTCGCAAAACAGTTGCACAAAATATCTTTAGCAAATTGCACAATAAACGCGAGGAAAGTATCTGGTTTGAAGATAAAGTAAACTCAAGTTCCATTTATTTGGATGATGTTGCAGTCACTTCCTTTTTGGCTAAAGTTATCGGATGTGTTTGACCACTGTTATGTGAAAAACGGCATCTCTGAAATTGACTGGGTGGGAGATTTTGTTTTATTTTATGCAAAAGATCTCTGCAAATAGGCTGCAGATTAGAAAAACCCACAGCAACAAAAATGACTATTTTTTCATATGTATAAATAATTTCTTTTATAAAGAGATATGCAGGAAATCTGACATTATAAGCAAAAAAAAGAATACCATTCTTTAACAACATGGCTGCTATCAGTAAAGATAAGAACAGACAGAAAGCAATAAAATTTCATTTTCAAAGGTAACATTTTTACAAATGCTGTATTTGAATAACCGCCATGCCAATCCAAATGGGAATTATTTTTTTTTTTTGATGGTACTGGTCCTTTAAATAAATTCCATAGAAAATAATGGAACAATGAGTAGGCCGATTCACTTAAAGTGCACCTGTCACCTCAAAACACCAATACTAATTTAGGTTCTACTAATGAAATAAATGATTTGTAAATATATATGTATTTAAAAAATGTACCTTTATACAACGTTTCCCTCTGTCATCTTGACTTTTCTTTCCCAAGTCGGGTGGGCGGGTCTAAATTATTGACATTATAGCTCCTCCAATCAGATCCCTGCTAGATCATGATTTAAGGAATGTGATTGGAGGAGCTATAGAGTCAACCATTTAGCCACAGTCACCCATCACTCGGGAAAGAAAAGTCAGGCTGACAGGGAAGATGACAGAGATAAACGCTGTATAACGGTACAATTTTTAAAAATACATATATATTTACAAAAATGTTTATTTCATTAGTACAACCTAAGTTAGTATTAGTTTTGAGATGACAGGTGCACTTTAACAGTTTAAAAATGGGTCCATCCGACAATAAGGAAAGAACAATACAAATTGATACAAGTCAGAAATTTGATTTGAAAAGCTGTCATTGGACCATGTTCATGCTGATGCTGCTAATGAATTTTTTCTATGTTTTGTATGATGTTACTAGTCACTTACTTACAAAAGCCTGACTCTGCTAAATGAAAATGAGCTGATAAGGCATTCCATAATCAGGAGATGGCATACAAGCACTATTATGTCCCGCAACCGCTCTGTGTCAAGATTAATGTAAACAGGACTTTGCTAAAATGCCGGTTCAGTGCCCCTTTAATTTATATCGCCCGAACATTTCCTTTTCCAATTCAACGACATGCTTAACCTTCAGAACAGGCATCGCACTAAACTTATAGATAAGGAAAACCATTATTCTTTGCGAGTAACCTTCATTCATCCTTGGTACAGTAAGGATAAGTTAGTGAATAATTGAAATAGCAGCAGACTGCAGAGAGATCATATACAGATAGTTGTGTATGGCTTAAACTTTTCCAAAGCCATAAAATAATATTTTACTGGTCTAGAGGGTTGTGATCTTCTCCCCCCATATTAATATACCCAGAAGAAATATATATATATATATATACGGTATATATATACGGTATATATATATATATATATATATATATATATATTTATTTTCTTTACATTTTGGGGTCTCCAGGCCTGTTCCTGAAAACAAAGTAATCAAGTAATCTGCCACGGGCTTCATAACAAGATATTACTAGTCACTAATTAAAGGAGAAGTTGGCCTACAATTTAAACTGAATAAAGTGCAATACTCCAAGAATCCATGCAGTTAGAGGGTTATTCTCTTAAAGTCAGAATTGTTGCATAAAGGTGTGAATTCGCCAGCTAAAGACAGTCGCATTAGACTGTTACTGTCGCAGTTGTGGCTTTAGAGTGAGAATATTGTCGCAGTTGCGACTTTACTGTGGAAATATTGTGGCACCTGCGACTTTACAATGGGAGAATTGTCGCAATCGTGGATTTGCTGTGGGAATCCACTGTTTAATAATTCGGACTTTAGAGAATATCCCCGTGTATTTTTATGTATTCTCTTGTGGTTGATTTGTCCTTCCTATGTTGTCTCTCTCTCTCTAATCAGGTGCTTCAACTGCTTTATTGTATTTAAGGTAACAAGAAAATGGAATTGTGAAACTACATTTTTATAAATGATATTTACTATTCAAAAATTAGAAAGATTTAGAATTAAAAAAAAAGGTTAAAAAAAAAAGCCAACCCCCTTCCCCCCAAAAAATATTGCAAAAAATAAATAAATATAAATGAAGGTCATTCCTGCCTATTAAATGGTGGGGTTGTTTGGTTCAAAAATTATTTCAACTGGGGTTTTCTACCAGTCAACAGTAAAATGTATTCAGATGGTGCAACTGATATACTGCAGGACAGTAAAAGGATTGTCAGTAACAAACCCCACTTGCACGTGCAATTACTTTTGAATGAAGCAGACCCCTCAGTGTAATTATCAATAACAGAAATAAATAATGATACACTCACTTTCTGTGAATTGCTTCCAATCTAAAAGGACAGAGAGAGAAAAAGCCATGTCTGGCTCTTACACCAACTTAACCTCACATGCTTAAAGGTTGTCATAGGAGCAGGTTTAGTTTAATACAAGAGATTACCTTTAAAAGAATACATGGGGTGCAAACAAGGGGCAATGTTTGTGTTCTATTATCACACAAATGGAATTAAAGTACTCCCATCATTCCACTCTGCTTTACTAGCATGGGTTAATCTCTATTGCAAGGATGGCCACACATGCTGGTTCCCAGTATCCGGAGGTAATCACCAATGACCTTAGAGACATGCATCTTCACTAAGTTACATTTTTTACAGCAATAAAGGGGAACTAAAACTTGTATTGTCTAGGGGTTATACTTAACCCTTTTGCTATGGGGGCCAGATCATAAATTATTAACTTGGCGCAGCGCCATAACCCATACGGTGCCAGATAAATCATGGTTCCGTACCATGGCGCTGCGACATAAGCCGTACGCGGGTGGGGGTTCCGTGTCATGGCGCGACTGGTACTTCTGTGTCATGGCGCAGCGCCATGACACGTAGCGAAGGGGTTAAGGGGTGGGGACAAATACTCACTTTCTTACAACATTGCCTTCTGCTCTCTTTAAAATCCCATTTTCTTTTCTTCCCGCAGAGCTGCCATCTTCCATAAATTCCTCTTCAACATCACTGAGTTGGGCAAGCACAGAAGCAGAATTCTGACCTAACACAGCTTCTGTACTTGTTTCCCAGAGTGCTCCTATGGGAAACCCTAGCGGAACCTAAATATTTTCAAAAAAATCGCTCCTCCAATTGGAAGAGCCTCCATGAATGTTTCCCACGAACTTGGAGAGCTTCAAGTTTTAAAAAAATCAGTGATGATTAGTTTAGATTAGATTAGATTATTGTCACTGGGAGTGTATAAGTGCACACCAGTGAAAAGCATATTTACAGCATTTACAATAGGATACACAGGTTCATAGATGTTGCATCACAGAGCAAGATAAAACACAGTGATTCTATCATAAAATAATGTAATACAATATAATAAAATAAATAAATAAATAATACATAGCATTTATATAGGCTTAAGGGGGTATGAATTGTTTATGTCGACAACTGTCTCTGGGAAGAAACTGCTCCTAAACCTACTCGTATGGGATTTGAGGCATCTAAAACGTTTGCTAGAAGGAAGGAGGTAGAACAGGTCCTGGTTTGGGTGAGAACCGTCAAGGATAATGTTCCAAGTTCTGTCTATACAATGATGAAGAGGAAGCAGGGAATGAAGGGCATCGGGGAAATTTTAAAGCAGGAGCGAAGAAGAAAATCATTAAGGATAATTATCTGGCACTGTTAAGAATCACCCCATGGCAGAACAAGCATTAGTTTGTCTCTGAGAAGAATTCTTTAACATTGGCGGACCAGACCTATGATCTTAGTTATCCATTGCAAATAAGTATTTATATTTATTAGTGTTGTGTTTGGCAGCTCAAGAGGTAAACAGTCCCTGAATATTTATTTTATTTCTTATACAAGTGAATGTTTCATGGAGAAAGCCAGAGATTAAGGGGGTTATACACAAAAGTCCGAATTGTTGCGTATAGGTGCAAATTCGGCAGATAAAGAGAGTCGCAATAGGCTGCTACTGTCGCAGACGCGTCTTTATAATGAGAATATTGTCGCAGTCGCGACTTTATTATAGGAAAATTGTCGCAACTTTACAATGGGGAAATTGTAGTGACTTTACAATGGGGGAAATTGTAGCAGATTTGCTATGGGAATCCGCTGTTTGCGATTTCGACAGTCGAATTAACATAGTAACATAGTAACATAGATTATAAGGCTGAAAAAAGACACAAGTCCATCCAG
>WMED01009618.1:0-16205 GCA_019650415.1 Pipa parva | reverse complement strand
CAACAACCAAACCCATCTCTCCTGAAGGTGCCAACTACCACACTCAACCAATGCAGAAGATCATGGAGAATTCTCAGAAGTTCAGGATAGATGCTCTGTTGGCTGAAGAGCGCCCCCGCCTGTTACCCCAGGAGGGCAGGGACCTTCAGGTGTCACAGTCTGTCTCTCACTTGTTTCCAAAGACTGGTTTCCTGCCTCTGCCGGGGCTATATCCAACACCTATGTACCACCTACCCTCTTTTGGGGCTCCACAACCAAACTTTCCCTATTCTGGCTTCACCTGCCCTCCTGCCCCTGGACATGAGCACATCAAGGCTGCTTCACTACCACTGGAGCATTGGCTAAGAGCTGGACTGCTTCTACACAGGGGACCAGACTTGCATGGTAAGTACTTGGTCACAGTGGGGTAAGGGAATGCAATTTACACTCTCTATATACCTTCTATGTATTCATTATAAAATGTGGGAATTCACTACACTAGGTAAGTGCCATGTGGTGTATGGGCATGTCTATCTGTAAAGCCAGGATGATTTACAGAAACTAGGGGGCACTGGTAGTCCCACAGAGGGATATGTAAGCAAGGAAGGCATCCCCTAGTATCCACGGAATGCAATGACCTGAAGATGTTTATCTGATACTTTTCCAGTAAGGTGGAATTCAGTAAGGTAAGTGAACTGGCGTTATTACTCATGGAAACCAATCAAATAACTTGTTAAATGTTAACAACTGTAGAAAATTGTTCAAAGCCAATTGCTGATTGGTTGCTACAAGCTGTGTTTCAGCACTCAGTGCAGTCCCACCCTGCTTCTCTTGTGACATAAGAACAGGTATATTAAACGGGCAGCTGTGTATCAAATGTGCATGTGACCGCTGGACACTTGTTTTTTGGGAGTATTTACATTTATAGCACAGCAAATACTTGTCCTTATCCTTGAATTTGCACACATACATTTTTCATACATCCTTGAACATGAATCCACACAGGTGTGCACACACAAACACATGGGCAAAAAACGAAAGAGAAATAGCCAAAAAAAACAAACAAACAGTAAACAGTATCTTAGTAACAGTATCTTAGTAAACAATACAGAACAGCTTTAAATCAGGAGATATCGATACACAGAGATATCCACTGCGGTAATGCCTTACAGTGCTTTGATAAATAGGCGATACTATCGATATCACTAAATCCAGAGCTAACCAAATTCATTTTTACAGGGATAAGCAATTCTACTTTAGTAAATGTGCCCCCTTAGTTGTTTATTATAGCAGTGTAAAAATATAAAAACCTTTCTCCTCTGCAAGCATGAATCTATCTGTGCCCGAGTTAAAGTTTGCAACATGCCTCTCTCTTCATACCCCTGCTTGGGCCATGGGCATCTCTGAAATTATGTCATCACTTCCCATGGATGCTCTGCAGCACTAGGGAGCAGGTAAGTGTGAATGATGCTGCTGCTGCTTGGAAGGGAAAGCAAAAGGAGTGTGATTGTAGGTATGTTTCTACAGCATGCTGGGAAATGTAGTTTACAGTTTCCTAGCTCAGGATTATAATACAGAAGCCTAGTATAGGAACATTGCCCTGGATAAGGTCAGGAAATAAGGCAATCGAGCACAATAGGTTTTGACATCTGTGTCAAAACTGTAGTCCATATTCTGTTTGGTTGGTTTACTCAGAAGCTGCTAAAAAAGTTGTTGCTGCTACTTATTAGCTCTCATGTCACTGTTTACACTAGTGACTGCAACAGTTAGTGGGAGTGAAATGTGACTCTTTCTTTCATACAACACATCTAGCAGTCGCAGCTTTAAAAATACCCAATTGCAATGACCCTGCACACTCCTGCTTACACATTCCCCTTTTATCTCCTGCATTGTTGAACTCATTCAGTTATTCACATGACTGTAGCTGCTGAGAAGCACTAAATGTCATTAAGTGTTAATGGGCATTTTGCTACTTCAGAATAACAGTTACAGAACTGTCAGTGTAAACCATCATGAAATAATCACTGGTGCAGACATATACCTGACTTTCTGGAGACGCTGGTGAAACAAGTCTATGAGCTGCATCATACAAAAATGAAATAGTAGTGGTTTCCAGAAGGAAAATGACACAAGAGAGAAAAAGATTCAGTGATATTAACATGGGTAACTTTACATGTAAATAGAATAGAAAATGGATAACTTCCTATAGTACTTCACAACTCCTTCCATAGAAGAGACCATGACAACCTTGGATACATATTTATTAAGGGACAAAATGATTTTTCAAACTTACCTTTCGATGTTTGGCAAGTCTCAGTCATTTTGCCAACTTATCATTTGGCTTTCAGTTTATTCCCTGTTAATTTTAATTTCCAATGGCCTTTTCCATTCTGATCTGGTGTTAAAAAAACAGAAACACGAAAGTGAAATTGCCTCAGATGCATTTATAGTTACAATATATATACATTCTATGCTTTATTTATTATTCATTTTTATATTACACCGCGCTTTATAGACATTCATCATTCACTTCAGTCTCTGCCCCATGGAGCTTACAATCTAGTTTCACTACTTTAGTCACACACAGAGATGTATGTGTTTTGATTGTGAGAGTAAACAATGCAGGGAGAACATACATACTCAATGCAGATGAAGTCCAGGGTGGAATTGAACCCAGGACCCAGCGCTGCAAGGCAGCAGTGCAAACCACTGAACCCTGAACTACCGCACTACTTCCAAAAACTATAACTTATGTCTATCAAGTATGATATTTAGCTTTAAAAATTTCTATATATTATATAATATTTTTATATTTCCTCAATATATATTATCTAAAGCACCATAGAAAACAACAGAACTGTGGGAGGTCTGTTTAACAACATGGCTGCTATCAGTAAAGAAAAAAAATTAAACAGACAGAAATCAATTACATCCATGAATTCAATTTCAAAGATAACATTTTCTAAGAACTGTGAAATAGCTGCCATGCCAATCCAAACTGGATTTTTTTTTAACGTTATTTTGGGTGTTACTGGACCTTTAACCATTATATTATCTGAAGTGGATGTGTGATGCAAAATTTCATCAAAAAAGTATAATCATGATACCAGCTGAAATGCCTTAAAAATGCAATTGTTTTCATTGTGTAAATCTCTTTTTTTTTTTTTTTTTTTAAGTCATTTTTGGATAAACATGCAATAAAAAAAATGATCGGGGAAAACCAGTCATTTCATTCCTTGATAAATATGCTCCTAAGGTGGTGTAGATACCAAATCGTGTTGTTAATTTCTGCTATGTACTGATATGGGTTTCTTTTTTCTTTTTTTTTTTTTTTTTTTTAATAAACATTGCGAATTCTTTTATTTCTCAAGGATTATTTACCTAGAGCAATCATTCAAATGACAAATCATTTGCTTTGCTGCCTAAGTGGTCCTGGTGTTTGTTTGACAGAATCCTGCTATACTTTATTATTTAGTTAATATACACCCAAAATCCCACAGTAGGATCACAGGCTCTGCTTGTGTTTGACTAGGATTATTGATATTTTGGTGATTAAGACATGCATTGGGTGAAACAAGGAACCAAAGTTAATATAATAGGTGTATAATTGTGGGCAATCCCCTTTATTTATCAGCCTCCAGGCATGGCTCAGATAAAAAAGGGAATCTGTGCCAGTTTAGGGTCATGTGCGTTAAGCTTACACACAGGAGAGTCTGGTATTACTTTAACACATTTTTTTTCTGGCAAAACATCTGAGTGCAGTGGAGCTATTCATCCGTGGGCTGGCTTCAATGAAACCCACTCACTAGGCTCTTAGATCAACCACAAATGGACAGTCACACTGTAGGGATCATACTCTCTGCCAATAAATCAGACTGCACTGGAAGTGTAGAGGAATGCACCCCCTTTTTACTAGAAAGATTTAGGCAGAAATCAAGGCCTGGTAACGCTATATGGCAAGAACCCCAAGTATAAACACATTTTCCATTATTGACCTGTTTTTCACAGTCAATTTTACGTTCTACTGTTTCATCTACTGTTTTTGATTTAAACTGGTTATTTTTCATTAATGCTCTGAAAGTATTCAATATGCAAATCTGATTTTTATTTTAACTTTGGGGCAGTTCTACATAGACAATGCATTGTACACAAAATAGATACTGTTAAAAAAGCAATTTTCTATTCCTGTTTTTGTTTTTTTTTTTCTCTGTAGATTTTAGATAAATGATCAATGAAGACTATACATTAGGTCAGTGATGCCCAACCTTTTTTTGGCCTGGGGGCCATATAAAATTGTGACACGCGTGTCATGGGCCGCTTCAAAGTCATGACTTTTAAAATCGTGACCGCGACAAATTTTAAAGTAAACGCTGTGATAATTTTACATAGTAAAATTGACTGTGACAATATGCTCATTATAAAGAAGCGACTGCAACAGTAACAGTCTATTTGCAACTGTCTTTAGTTGGCAAATTCACACTTATACGCAACATTTTGGATTTCAGTATTCGGGCTGCGGGCTGGATAGCACCGCAGGCCGTAGGTTAGGTTGGGCATTACTGCATTAGGTGGTGAAATAAATTGAAAAAAGAGAAAATGAATGACTTTTTTTCCTTTGTAAATTCCCCCTAATTCTCTTTAAGCATTCATTTGCATCCCTCTGTCTGTTTAACTGAAGTCACCCCCTCTACCAACAGAACGTTGATTTACTGAATACAGGGCATGAGACCTGCAAGTGTTGAGAGGACTTTAACAAAAGTGGGCTGGAAAAAAACTGTAAATCTATCTTCTACCAAACAGCTGGCGTTAGAGCAGCAGGTTGAAATTTATTTATCCTCAAGGACATTTCCGTAAAATTAAAATTGACTGCATTCAGCAGCCATAAATCACACGTTGCCTTCCAGCTCTGAAGTAGAAATTGTTTCTACATGAAAAAGCCCGTCTAGCTCAGATACCTGTAATAACATTTTATGTCATATCCAAGCAGCAGGTTTTCTCTTTTTTTTTTTTTCCTTTTAGAACAGGAAGGAAGTAGAATCCATCACCAGGAAATGAGATTTTCTATTTAAGCAGAATAAGGTCACTCCTGTAGCACGAATACCCTGGCTTCTGTGATACATTTCAGTACCATCAAGCCATTTTATACTTATTACAATTGAGAATAATTGGAATTATGATTTACCAATGCCAGGACTGAATCACTGATGGCAATTGTGGGAGAAGACATAACTATGCATTGTAGCATAAGGTGACCAGATCAGTTAACTGAGACACATTTTATATATGCTAATAGCAGGGCTCATCAAATAATTGTAAACTGGATACAGTTGCATTAAATTAAATCCCTGGAGCCATGCTAAATGCACTTTGTATTTATGTACTTTATAATAAGCTGATTTGGTAACCATGCTGTCGGATGCCTTGCGTGGCGTAGTCAGTTGGATAGAATAGAATGCGGAGCCCGGCTATCAGACTCCAAATTGACCAGTTTGAAGTGGTGAAGTCAAGCATGTGAATTTGGAGCAGTTCACCTAGTCACATTCGCTCCTTTGACACACTACTCAACTTAGTCAATAGTAGAAGTACCTGTGCACGTGCATTCAAAGTTCTACTATCGCGACTATTGTAGTCGCCTAAATTGGTCACGTATTTGCCACATCACAGAGTTTGCTTAATAAGCAAACATGAGGAAGTGGTGAATGGATGTGAATTCAGAGCTATATGAAACTATTTGACCTTTAATCAATCAAATCTCAAGTGGTCAGTTTTCACCTTATAAATATCCTCCTTAGTGTTTTGAACATGTTGTGTTGCAATTACCAATGCAATTTTACAGCCCTGATTTGGCTTAATTTTCTATACATTAAGATGCTGGCATTAAAATTCATAGAGCACCACTGTCCATAACACTCAGAAACATCACCTTAATAAGCATTTGTTGCACCTGAAATTGGATTGTACCTGTGCAGTGTTACCAAGGCTGTTCACATAACAACATTGCATGAGGAAAGCACCCCATTAATGCAAAGGAAGATAACACTGATTATATCATAACTCAACTGTGACAAGCCAATTACATCTCAGGACTGTCCTGTATTATTGGTTTACACCAGTTAATGAGTGGTGATTTGATGTAGGCAAATACCATTAGGTCAAAATCACTGACCCAAAAGAATGAAAGGAAAAGTGGATAAGTGAAAGAAATTATTGAAAAAGTTGAAATGATTTTCGATAAGTAAGTGTGACACATAACTGTGTGCTGCCTTTGTTTTACTTTCATGGAGAGCCCAGCACAATTAGCATTATAAAATGGCGGGCTGTGGTCACATGTCAATGTTGCTTGAATTAATTTCATGGTAACTGCAGAATATATTTTGTCCATGCCATATGAATGCCATGCCCAAACACCACACCATTCGATGATGGAGGCATGCCCAAACATCACACCATTCGATGATGGAGGCATACCCAAACACCACACCATTCGATGATGGAGGCATGCCCAAACACCACACCATTCGATGATGGAGGCATGCCCAAACACCACACCATTCGATGATGGAGGCATGCCCAAACACCACACCATTCGATGATGGAGCCATACTTGGGAGCTGTGTGCATTCTACCAGACTGGTGGTGGCTGTATGGTCACATCCCCTGACCTTTTCTGCAGACAAATCCTTCTGTGCATTCCCACTTTAGCATCTTTGAAATGAAGTGACTTTGTCCAGTATGTGATAGGATAGTGGAGAAGTAGAGGAACCAGGGCAGTCAAATTGTTTTCCAGCTATCCTATCCTAAACAACAGCAGGACTGAACATTTTATTTATTTCTTCCCTCCAAGACAATTCAATAAAGTCAAATGGAATAGGTCTGGCAGCCATAAATCACAGTAAGTACCTTCATAGTGTCCCATATGACAAGGAGTAAACTCGCCCTTTTGTTTTCCTTATTCCACTGCACTAACACTACATCACACTCCCAAGCTGCTAACCATTCCCTGCCAGGAACACATAGTACAAACTTCTGTGGCTCACTGGTGGATCATATTCAGGGTCCCTACTAAATATTTTCTGGGTCCTGGCTTGGCATGCTTCTACTCCTGCATTAGGTAAGAACACAAGGCAAGGATGTCCAAATTCTTAAACCCCCTCCCCATAATTAAAAAACCCACAGGGGAAAACACAGTGAAATGTGTTTCACCCCCAACATGATATACATGCTCTTACAAGCCATTAAGGATCCTATTGATGGCTGGGACTGAAGTGTGGCAGCAGGCAAACAATGGCTTGTTTAATTGTGCAGAGAAAGATTGTTTGTTTTATTGCCCCTTTTAAAAGGGAAGTGCTGTCTAAATTAGTGGCTTGTAAAACTTCCCCATATCAGCAGTGGGATGATCCCATTTCATGGCTCATTAGCTTGAATGAAGAGCACTTAAATTAGCTCCACAAACAGAAGTGTCTGTTACTAACTAGCCTGTCAGTTCAAATTAGTAGTCAGGGTGTGTGTGGGATGTAGAATAGCACTGAGTTTGCTAATTGGGTGTGCACTAACTTGCATATAATCCATTGGCTCTTTGAAATTTACTGAGTGCACAAGAACTGTTTTTTTTTTTTTTTTTTTTTTTGTTGCTCTTGGATTAAGGATTCGTTTACATTGGCAACTCTGTAGCTGCTTCTCAAATGCAAAGGAAAAGCTCATACAGTCTGTAGAAAAATTTCAGTTTACACTTGCTGAGATTTTGTAGCTGCCATTTCTGAAAGTACAATGTGTCAAAAAAGATCTGGGATGAAAATCACACTGTAAAATGTATAATGTAAATGCACAGTTACAACGACTCTGTGACTGCCATTTAGTTCTATGGTACATTAACTAGTGCAGTGACTATTAGGTTGCAAGTAAAGTGCACATGCAGGTACCAGTGTAAACTATTCCCGTAGATTGAGGGGGGAATTCACGATACTCCGAAGTGAGGTGAGGAGTGTTCGCCTTACTTCGGACTGACTGAGATGCAGACACTCCGCACCTCACTTCGGAGTATTGTGAATTCCCCCCTAAGTTTTTGGTAGCTGCTACTCTGTTACTAGTAAATCTGCCCAGTCTTAAAGTGTGATATTTAAAGGACTGTGTCCCATGTCAAGTATTATAAATGTACCTAGTTTTAATTTATCTTTAAATTGTCTACTTTGTAAAGTTAGCGGTTACAATGGTCATCCCAGTTCATTCCTGGTTAGGCATGCATCAACACATCAGCTGAACAGGAAGTTTACTCTGTAGGTTATAATGGGGTATTGAATGACCTTGTACTCTGCCCTCAGTCAGGAAGGTGCCTTCCAGTTTACATTGACATATATGGCACAATTTGGGGGGAATTTATTAGGACCACGTCAAATGTTCATGCTATAGATTTTCAATTCTCCACCTTTTTGATTCAAAACTAAAAACACTTCTCAATAAATATTGATCAGTTGACGGGGGAAAATTTTGCAGTGTTTTTTTTTTAGATTCACCTTCTATTACCCAGGGATATTAATATCTATTTTTTTCGATTTTTGTTGATTTTTTAAATTTTTTTTTTTTTTTTTAATGCGAAAACTTTTTCAACTGTGTCTAAATGAGAGGACCAGCTCCATAGGGAATAATGGTTTAAGACAGGCAGGCAAGCAATTAAGGCCAATAAAATTTGCCTTGAACAGTTTTCTAAAGATGCATAAATAGTGATATTGATAAAAATAGTGGGTTTCTCCATCGTTAACTAGTCTAAAAAACGTTTAGGGGGTTATTGGCCGGAGTCTGAATTGTGACATAAAGGTGTGAATTTGCCAGCTAAAGACAATTGCAATAGATTTGCTACTGTTGCAGTCACAACTTTACAATGGGAAAATTGTTGCGGTCGTGATGCATAATGGGAAATTTGTTGCAGCTGCAGATTAGCTATGGGAATCCACTATTTGAGAATTTGACAATCCAATTCTCACTTTAGTCAATAACCCCCTAAGACTTTTATAACTGCCCCCCTTGGCTTGTCCTCATCTGCTTGTTATATTTCCCTATCTATCTTTAGCATTTTTATATTTTTTCTTGCCATGGCTGGATACAGGCCCCTTTAGAAGTTTTGCTACTGAATCAGACGATTTTGAAAAATGTATGTTTTTAAGACCATTTTCAAGACAAATTCTGTAAAATGGATCATGACTGTTGCTTTACTGCTAATGTCAATTTTAAAATCACATTTGCGTTGATAGAAATAATTTATAATGGAGTTAAACTTTATGAATTTGATTATCTGGTTTTCTTATGTAGACTGGCATTTTATGTCATTATTTTATGTAAAAATACAGAATTGTTAGTGAGATTTTTCATGATTGGGGCCCCTATATCTCAAAGTTTTTTTGTTTTTTTTTCCAAAGCAGTCTTGAAAGTGAAAGTTGCTTGTAAATAGCCTTGCAGTAGGGGTTAAGTCACAGCTCCATGTTCTGCAGACAAAGAAGTGATGACTTTTTTTTATGCTAATTGCAAGAAACAGAATATGCAAATTCAGATTTCTCTACAAAGAAAATATACAGCCATTTGTGACTTGAATTTATCTTTCACTTAAAGGGACAGCAATGCAAACAAATAAAAATGATAATAAAATGAATTATTGGGGGCAGCTTGACACAGGATTCTGCCATGGGCCCAAGACCAGCTGCCTCCATTATGTGTCAATCTCCTGGTCATTCTAAATGGAAACATCTCTTATTAGTGTTACTGGTCCTTTAATTTACCTGGCACAGACCATAACATATGAAAGCTATGCTTATTAAAGTCCATGGAGAAAAATATGGCACCAGTCTTATATACTTTATAATTGTAAACATACTGGTAAGGGATGGAAGAAGATGTCTTCCCAAAAATTATGGTCAGATCCCAAGGCCTTCTCAACAAGAGCAGTGGTTTAGTTATAGAAAATCTACATAATATGACAAGGCCGTGGTCCTGTGTTTGTTTTTTGGGGGGGGGGAGGTGCAGTTACATATGAGACCACTCATATGATCTAGGTTGTTCTGTCCCTTGATATAATTTGTAGGTGTTTGACAAGGCATCAGCTTTTCCTAAGATCTAGCCAGACCTGCATGCCGTAGATTAGAATATTGTTTATGAAACAGAATGAGCCTTTTGAATATGTATGGTGACATTACAAACACTTGCAGTTGTAAAATTGATTGCAGATACATAGGGAGATAACAGTCAGCCAATAACCATCTGTTGGTTACCTTTATGTGTGCTGGATACCGCCATCTGTAACCAAACAGCTTTATAAAGCTTAAAAGGTTTACTTGTCTATACGTCTAATCACACCTGTGCTATCTACAGGAGATTCATTGGTTGCTACTTCAGATGTGTTGGTGGGGCTTATGGTATCTAATGTATAGGTTTAGAGGTCACAGTGACCGCAGCTAGGACAATACACCCAAGGGAACTGGCGCTCTGTTTTTTTGTTTGTTTTTTACCTGGAAGGGAGCAGATCTGACACTGCAGGAGGAATCTGCACTGAGGCCATTCAGCCTTTAGCTAAGGCATAGCACCAGGTGATTCGACAACTCCATGGGTTTTCATCCTGTGCCATATTTTGGAATGGTTCCCACTGGTATACAAGAAAGTCATTGTGAATGATTGAAGGCCTCCTCCTGGCATTGTTCTCACTGGAAGCTTTGTTGCTTAAAGTCACTAGTACGAAGTTACTTGGTGAATATATTCAATACATTGGGTACAATTTTGTAAACTGAAGAATGATGCCAGGCACAGTGGTAGTTAAGCTGATATAGCACACTTCAACAGGATTGCAGAATTTCAGCAGAGCTCTGCTAAGGCTGATAGCACCACACCTGTACAAAATCTCCTGGTTCTTGTTAGGTCTGGTTCGCACATGTTGTAAGTGTACCAAGTATTTAGAAACGGATGTCTAAAAAAATACACTTGCGTATTTTTTAGAAGCGCATTTCTATTGTACTTACCCAATATAGTAAACACTCCCTCAGCATTCGCAGTTCTTGCTATCTGGCTGCAGTTTGTGCGCGGCGTAAATACACTGGAAAAAATGCGATGTGAAGCGTTCCGGCGTGCATGCGCTTGTGTCATATGCTAGTGGGGCTGGCAACAGGTAAGTCCACTAGGTTTACATGGAGCAGCTTTCTTTGTTTTTATGAGCAGTGTATATACACTGCACTAGAGGTGGGCGATATAGCAAAAAAAATGATATCCAGATTTTTTTTTTACTTACCCGATAACAATAATGGCCGATAATGGAGTGCGCCTCATCCTCTGCAGCTTGATCCTGTCTTTATCGCACACAGGGTTGTGTGGAGCTTCCGGGAGGTGGAGAGAAAGCAGCCGGCTCAGTGCACTTACAAAGAAAAGGAGAGAGAGACTCACCCGCGCAGACGCACTAACACCCGATAGCTAATTAAGACGAATTCACTTTGTCTTAATTAGCTATCGGGTGTTAGTGCGTCTGCGCGGGTGAGTCTTTCTCTCCTTTTCTTTGTAAGTGCGCTGAACCGGCTGCTTTCTCTCCACCTCCCGGAAGCTCCACAGGAGCCGCACGATAACCCGATATTGCAGTTTTGCAATATCGGTACAACTCTGTGTGCGATAATATCGTGAACGATACATATCACACACCCCTACACTGCACATAAAAACACTAATGTGAACCTAGCCTTAGAATGTTGCTCTGGTTCTGAGCCTTTGTCCAGACTATCAGCCACAAAGCAATGAAGGAATGCTGTGCTTTTGTCAGGAAGCAAATAGCACTAACTGTACCATGAGCACCAGGAAAGACAAGTCTCTGTGCATGCAAATACATTTCTTGCAACTCTTACATAATTACAGTAAATCAGCTTTTTTCAAAACTCCATTACTAATGGGGGAGATTTTTTTTTTTAAACTGATTGTATATATATTTACTTTTTATTTATTTTATCCTTTTATGATATTTATATAATGTGACTGACTACTTTGCACTTCTTAGCCATTAGTGAATCATTTCAGTCTCTGCAGTTTACTAATTCTAATTTCTCAACACAACAGTACACACAGACTAGAGCTAATCTGGGCAAACTCCAATTAATTTACCAGTATGTGTGTGTTTTCCATTGCTTAAGATTTCAATACATGTGTTGTGGTAATATAATACTGAAATTTAAAAACTGTCATTTCAACCTTTAAAGGGGGAATTCACCATAGTGTGAAGTGAGCTCCGGACCCTTCGGCTCACTTCGCACAGACTGTTATGCTCTCGCTGATGTCCTGCACGCGGACATCAGTGATCGCTTTAAAGGGATTCCAGTCTCGGCAAGGCGACTCTTTTGGTCTCGGCGAGACTGGAATCCCTTTAAAGCGTTCGCTGGTGTCCGCGTGCAGGACATCAGCGAGCGCATAACAGTCTGTGCAAAGTGAGCCAAAGGATCCGGAGTTCACTTCGCACTATGATGAATTCTCCCCTTAGTTGTAAGCCACATGGTAGTGATGCTCTTGCACCGACTGTCCCACAATATGGAAGACTTTGATCTTCAGCAATAGTTGTAGATGTAGACAATAATTATTAAATAATAATTTTCCAGTGTTAGATTGGTGAGCGGTTATTGTTAGAAATGTACACATTGCGCAGCAATGGTATAAATGTTTTTTTGCTTTGTAGATGTTTATTAATCAAGTAGCAATGGTAAATGTTTTTTGCTTGATAATTTCCAGTGGAGTAATTATAGACATATCTGTGTATCTCAACACACTTTGTAAAAGCATTATATTTTTATTAGTATAAGTTTGTATTTGCTATATGGAAAGCTACAGTGAAATGGATTACTGTACATGGTATATATTCTATCTATGAATAATGTTATAAGTGTGTTTGTTTTAGATTACATTTAATTGAGCTCTGGTTAAAGAACAGAAAGGTATCTCATGTCATAAAACTCCATGTTTCATTATATACACTGCTAATTTTAGCCAAATTGTACAGCTGGTTTAATGATTTCAATATTGTCTAAACAAAAGGACGCAGGCTGCTCTAAGTTCATTGCTCTCCATTGTTGCCTAATAAACTCTGAGCTCTGTGGAATTAATGCTGCTATTAATACTGATATTAATTCTGTACATTTTGTTGACAGAAGATAAGACTGTTTAGTTTTCCATTTTGTAAATCATGAGCATATTAGTTCTTTGTTTTGCCTCCTCATAAAATATATTTTGAGAATGACTTTTTTGCAAATATACAGGTTAATGAAATTAATTCTAGCTGTAATTAAAATACAGCAGGCAGCCAATAATATGCTCATCCATCACAGAAATAAAATGCTTTGTGACAGAGCCAATGTGCTGTCCTACATGCAAAGGGTGAGTGATATGGGTGACTGCAGAAATAGTAAGAGACAGTGTCAGAATGAGGCATCTTGGGCCCACCAGAGAAGCAGATTGCAAGGGCCCACAGCCTGCTACTAAGGTTGTAATGTATACCACATCTATCTAAATAAATTACCAGTTTTGCAAAATATTACAAAAGCACCAGTTGCCCAAGTGTCAGTATAATTAAAGGGAGATAGGGCCCTGCAAATGTTATAAAAGACGCTCTTTGAAACCAGGCCAGGGACCAGAAATACTGCGACCCACTGGAGGATCCTCTGCTCTGGTGGGTCAGTCCATGCCTGGTAAGAGAATGGTAGTGATTGGAGCTGTGTGTCAGGAAGGCAACAAGTCTCTTAGTCAGGGCTAATTCCTACACATATTCATGAAATCATTTATTACACAGATAAACAATTTCAATGAACTGCATAATTTAGAGTGTGAGCATATAAGCAAAGGGGTGTGAAAAGTTATGGAGTGTTATCTAAGGAGCTAAGCGGTCTGTAGCCTATAAAGTCTTGAGCTGTAAACCTGCAATTGGGCTCAACAGTTCCACCAGGTCTCATAGGTCTCCCACACACTACTAAAAGCCAGGGGCAATCCTGAAATTTCTAAAAGATACAGCCTAAAGCACAAAGACAAATATGTTGACCTCCTCCTAAGTAGTAAATGGGAGGCTCAGTTAAACATAAACCTTTTCAGGTTACTGTGCAAGCAGGATAAATGGCCCAACTAGTGCACAGTGGCCAGCTAATGTGGCGAGCGTGGATCGGATAGGCTAGCTAATGCGGCGTGTGTGGATCGGATAGGCTAGCTAATGTGGCGTGCGTGGAGCGGATAGGCTAGCTAATGCAGAGTGTGTGGAGCAGATGGGCCAATTAATGGGGGTAGCAGAAGGGAAGCACAGGATGGGGAAAGGACGTGGGGACAGCACAGATTTAGCAAGGGGTGGGGTAGATGGGCTATATGTGAGTTGAAATGATTTGGGGAGTGGTTACTGCAACAGGGGGGCATGGTCAGGGCCAATTCAATACTTTAAAAATCTGTTACACCCTTGTCCCTCGTTTTCATCCAAGAAACTTTGGAAGTGTATAAGCGTTAGTGCGACGAAACATATAGGAGCATACGGCAGTGTTTTTAAACACCTGTGTACACAGCCTACAGAAGGATTTTTTTCTGCCTATACTATATATGTATGGTACAATGTAAAACTCTAAAAATACAATGCATGATCACAGTGGAAAAAACCATGCTAAATTAATGAAAGCTCTATATTGTGGGAATCAATACAAGCAAGCTGTCATTATTGGCAGCACAATAACAGATGATTTGTCTACAAACAGAGATAGACACCCAGTTTATATAACTGTTTACACAGTCTTATCTGTATCACTATGGGGCAGGTCAGAGAGTAATAGAGAGGTGCCTGGGAAGGGGAAATTTACACTTTAGTGTAAATATTATCATTTGGTGTGAATCTTATGTTCACAATAGCACTGTAGCAGATCCTGAGCACCCCTCATTGTTTGGTGTTACGTTGTGGAGCAATGAAAGTCTATCATTTCTTTAATGTTTTGTTTGAGGTGGATGTGATTGTTTGCTCATTGTGTATGAATGTATGGTTCAGTTTACACAGCCTTAACCAACTTTTTATTCTTTATTTACCCGCGAGGTGTTTTAAATCATTTTTGGCTCTTGCTTTTGTCAATTCTAAAAAATAAAAATCTCTCATGGGAAGAGATGACATAAGTAAAGGCTAATATAATTTCAAGTTATTTCAATATTTATCTCAATAGAAGCGTTTTCATAAATATTTTTTCTAATTTTTGTTTGAGTTATTGGCTCCTGAATTCCATGTCTGGTTCTACTGGATCAGCAGTGAAAGGCATGCTCCTGCTGCCACTGTTACAATTCGTTGTAAAATAAGAAAATATGGTTATTTTACCATTTTCCAGGAAACATACACAGAACAGTTTGCTACCATGCAATTGTAGCAGTCTTTAAAAGTTACGAAAACTCTTGTCTAGGTGAAGCTTTCTCCAGGAGCAGATTATATCTGGATAACAGTAATTCAGGAGATCATAGCAAGAAAACAAAAGAAGAAAAGAGATCCGACCCTTATGCATGTATTATTGCTTATATTTTGCTGCAGTTCTGCTTTCTGTCACATTCTTGCCAGTTACTTTGCATACCCGAGTCAGTTCCACCCTAGAGGTATTTCTCAACGTGTCTGCAGTGATGTTAATTAGTGAACGTGTGTCTTTCTCTTCAGCAGCCACTCAACCTGGACTGATTGGAAAATGCAGGCGGCCTCGGACGGCTTTTACTAGCCAGCAGCTCCTTGAGTTGGAGAATCAGTTCAAAGTCAACAAGTACTTATCCCGACCCAAACGCTTTGAAGTGGCCACTGCTCTCATGCTGACAGAGACACAGGTATATCTAATATTATTTTAAAATTAAGAAAACTGGACGCACCAGATAAACCATTTTTTTCTCAAAATCATTGTTTCTGTGCCTGCATGGGAACCAAAAATACTCACTAGCAAATGTGATATTAATCCTTTAGTAACAACACTTTATCCATTTAGCAGGTCATAAGATCATTGGGACTTCTGTTTTACAATATGTTTAAAAGCAAGCCCAAGAATCAGTACAGTGACAGAGCCATACCAAAATATATACTGGCAAACTGTGTTACTGTATGAACAACTCATTTTAGTACAGATCTCTCCACCCACCTCCTCAGCTAGACATCAATAGGTGTTTTAAACAGAACTTTAAATAGTTACAGTTAGGGCCAGAAATATTTGGACAGTGACACAAGTTTTGTTATTTTAGCTGTT
>WMED01009617.1:0-16206 GCA_019650415.1 Pipa parva | reverse complement strand
TGTAGTTTTAATTATATAGTTATGCTAGGTAATGCAACACATTTTAGCAATAGATTTATAGCACACAGTGTACACAGGGAGTGCTTGGAACTTCCTGTGAATTATAACCTTATAATTGGATAGTTCTGACATCAGAACTATCTGATTATAACATTGCTGTTTAAAAACATTATTTTGAAACATATTGATGCCTCATCTTCTCCAAGCCACTTGTCTTAACATGTCACTGTATCCCTCAAGCTGCCAATGTACTATACTTCATATTGTCTGTGATATAATGTCAAAAGGACTAGTTATCTAAGGCTTCTGTCCACATTTTGATTCTTGTGACTAAGGGCCTAATTCACCATTGTGCGAAGTGAGCCGCGAAACCTTTGGCTCACTTCGCACATGGTGTTATGCGCCCGCTGATGTCCGCGTGCAGGACATCAGCAGGCGCATAATACCATTTGCGAATTGAGCCGAAGGCTTAGTGGCTCACTTCACACAATGGTGAATTAGGCCCTAAGTACCTTACAGTGAATCATGGAAAATACAGGCAATAACCTACATATTTTCTAAAATATGGTATTACTGCAGCAGTTATGTTTAAGTGTAACAGAAGAACATATATCACCAAATGGTTCTTCTGCACTAATACCCTGTTGTGGGTGACATGGTATCATGGGAACTGTATTATTTAAGTATTTATATGGTCATAAAACTCCTCGGTGTCTAAATTACAGAAAGGGGTGCATTAATCTCTATATAATGCATACTTACAACAATTCATCTTGGCTTGCAACACCTGATGAAGGAATCTATACTAACCATTCTGTTATCAGGTATTGAATTAAAGAAAGAATATCAAATGGACACTATATTGGCCAATTATGGGTTCTAAAAAATTTATATGGGATAATTATATATGAATTGTCTGGATGCTTAAACCAAGAGAATCAGGATAATCTGTATAAAGATACAATTAAGTAAAACCAAGTCAACATTTTTTTCTGATCAGCTGACCAGAGAGCACAAGACTGAATTGGTGACAACAAATAAAATGATTAAATCAGGTCATCAGAGGAATGGTAATAACTGGCAACCGATTTATATTATGAAGTCTGTATATCCAGTTACAAAGTCTGTGCATTGTCCCTTGCCAATTCTGTAGGTTTCCCCAAGTATATGTTAGGCAACTAATGATTTTTGCTTTATATGGATTACCATATTTTTGAGGAAGTTTTTGTGTTTTTTTTATAAATTACTAACATCATTACAGACTTGCTAAGGATAATGGGGGCTGCTGTTTAATACCAAACTCTTTAGAAATACAAAACCCTTGAGACCCCTTTTTACCACAAGACATATACAAAACACTTAGAGAATGAAAATCCTTTTATGATATGTTGCAACATGTCCAGCACGATAGAGCTTATATTATGCCTTTTACAACAGATCTCCGCTTAGTTCAAAAGACTTGTTTACTGATCTCATCAGAGGGAAAAAACAAGGTAACTTTAGTCTTACAGGAACAGATACATGAAACCACCTGTGACCAATAACGCCTTTTTTTTTTTTGCTAGTTCATTGTATGTTACTGCTGTTGTTGTCTATTGAAATAAAGGAAACACTTTAACATTACTTTGAGGTTTCAGGGGTATGTACCTAATAATGTTGTTCAAAAGTAACATTTCCAGAATCTACCATCGTATTTTGCACGCATATAAAGAAAGGAGAATGTGAAGGGTCATGTCAATATGAATTTGTACTTTTAGTGACAAATATAGAATAGCGAAAAGGGAAGCTAAAAAAAAAAGAAAATTGATGAGCGATGAGAAGAACAGTAGAACAGAGACATTTTAGAAGAATGGTATTATAGAGTAGAGTAGTTTAGGAACTGATAAACAGTGCAAATTGGAAGATTTAAGCAACGATTAGCGTCACTGATATAAACACACCAGATCAGTGGGTCCCTTTCCTGGTAGGTCATTTTGTTTTTCCTTTAAGGCCCTAGAAATGACAGGGCCTTATACAGTAATAACGCCTAACTCCTAATTCCACCAGTGGAATGAATATTTTAGTAGCATGCCGCTACAGTCATTTAGGTTTTGTCTCATGTAATTTCATGAAACATCTCACCAAAAAAAAAACATCCGGTCAGTCTAATTCCCCACCTCTAGCTTAAAGGAGCACATGAAGCAGGAACAATGTCTCACGGGAGAGCTTGACGTATGACCTGCAAAACTGTAATTCACAGGAGAGTGGGAGAGCAGAGCCAAATCACAGTGCTCAGAAAATATTCTGAACATGAGGTGCAAGAGCAAAACACAGACACCAGCATTCACATGAAGCTCGAGTACTACACAATAACTACTTGTTACTCTACCTCTTCATCACTGGAGTGGCATGTGGCAGGGATTGGAGGAGCCAGCCCAAGTCATATATGATTACTTTAGAAATCATTTAGTTACCATTATTCATCATCTTAAGTCATCACTGTATAGGTTTGATTATTAAAAATGATTATAGGACATTCTGAATATTACTTTAGCAAGCTGTAACTGCTGGAGTCATCTCATTTAAATATTTTTGCCTATACACATACTTCAGGACGGTTTCTGATTACATAAACAAAATGAGTAAAGAATTAAGATGATTGGATACTATTCCAAGATGAAGACTAAGCGCTGTTTAGCGTGAAAACTGTAAGAGTTACTTTGTATGTTTTTTTAGCTTTCTACAATAAAGAAGCAAGTTTTACAGTCCTTGGAGTGCCGATATTTATTTTGTTTGGATTTGAGATGGCATGGAAGTCTTTATATCGAGCACCCAACTGAACTGAAAGTCTCCAGTGTGATCAAGAGTTAACATGAACTTTTAAGGCATCAGGTTTGAGACAGCGTTTTGTTTTTTTTATTTCCTTCTATGCAATATTCCAGAACATCAGCCTTTTTGACTTGGAAATGGTCATAGTCTCATTGCCTCACAATGAGATGCTGCTCACCTTTGGCAGTAGGAGTTACAGTTAGTGCTGCTGATGATATATATGCACCGGTGATCTTCTATCTACTAAAACATATCCTCCTTTTATCTACTAAAACATATCCAAATGGCTGAATCAATATTCTGAGAAGGCTACTTCAAAGGAAAGGTCTCGCCTTTGTGTGAGCATGTAAGATATGTTAAGTATAGGTTTGAATGAGCTTGTATGTGAGATGCCTAGCTAATATTTGGGGGAAGGTTGTACCACCTTGCAGTTCAGTTGATGGACTAGTGGTCTGATAGAAAATGTGGTTAGAAAACTTTCAAATGCAGCTAATACGGCCTACTGGATAGAGAATAATTTGCAAAGTAATAGATGGATAAGAATGAATTGTACAAACACTTTTCAAGTTTAAATAATGTAAACTGCATTACTAGAATTAAACATCCCTAATCTTATTGGATGATGTTGTGAATTAATGATGCCTTTGAAACTTTAATTCTGCCAATACAACTGCATAGTGGGTGGTCACCAGGTCTCTTTTGTTTCAAGGAAAAATGTTAAAAAAGTGCTAAAATAATGTAATGTTTGCTTACATATGGACAAGGTGCTATGAGATCCAGTGTCTGTTCCTCACATGAATAGGAATTTATTGCCTGATATGGCAATTTCAAGAGTCAGAAAATTACTACAGGCAAAAACCCAAAAAAATTATCACTGAATTTCTGTGCATAAAGCATAAGACATAAAATAATATATAGAAATTGTTCTTCTGGTCTTAAACTAGAGGTCAAGCTAAGTCATTGAATTATTGTCACATTTCCTAGTGTCATTTAAATGGTTGGAAATAAGTTAACTTTCCAATGGCTTCTGTATTTTACAGCATAAACAAGTGCCAGAAAGAACACCCCTGCATTAATTTATGGGTGATATCTACTTTATCCATTCTTGAATGAATGAATATAGGAGGCATCAGCCTATTGGAACTTTGAAGTAATGTATCTTATCTCTTGCAGCCCTGATGCAAAGAAAGCCCTGGGTAAAAAAGTACCTGTTAAAGGGGCACTATCATGCTGATATAACTGCACACATGCATAAAAAACTCCTTTATACTAAGCTAATTGCTGACAGTTAAAAAAAGTTTAGGGAAGAAATAATACTTGCCGTTTGTTTCACTGTTTAGTTCTAAAGACAGCTGACATTTTCCTCCCCCGCTTCACCTCCCCTTTCTCTTCTGCAAGTTAGGCAACACGAGAAGAAAAGCTGCCTGACTGCTATTGGTTAAGCATTGTTTACAGGAGATTACAGAGGCTCCGGCTCAGGATAGCTAACTTGTGCTCAGGCATTGCATTACACATTAGGCATAAATGTCTGAGAAAGGGTACCCTTTTCATGAAAAACTGGCTGGTACACATTTCCTGATGCAGGAGTTTATCAGTGCTGTTTAATAAACCTTCCTCGTATGTGACGTCAGCGGCTCTGGATTGACTGCCATCTCATGTCATATGTGATGTCAGCGGCTCCGGATTGGCTAGCAACCCGGAAGTGCTGTGATGTCAGCAGCTCTGGATTTCCTAGCAGCCTGGAAGTGCTGAGAAAGCTATGTCTCTTCAGCGCTTGCCTGCAATTGACCGGCAGACTAACATGTGGTGCTTGCATGCGCGCACTGCTCGCTACAGTCAGCGAGCCAGATGCAGACATCAAAACAGCCACATCTGGCTCACGAACCATGGGTTGCCAACCCCTGCACTAAAGTATAGTACTGTAAAGATGTAATCTGACTATAGTTCCCCTATAAGGCCTACACAATGGGGCTCTTATACTTAATCCCTGGAACATCCAATCATGTCAAGTTTAGGAGCAGTATGAGCAACCTGAAGATTCAGTGATGGGAAAGTTTATTTTTTAGGCTGGTCTAAGTGGAGACTTGATCAGTCCAGTTTGGGGTCCACACACGTCTCTAATGTTATATCATTAGGTGAGTTTTGCATAAATTGACTTAAGTACGGACTTCAGAAAGTTTAGCAGACTCCACCAACCTATTTTTTTTGTTAGCTTAGGTCACGTGGGATAACTAAATAAATGAAGGCAACGCATATATAATAAGAACCTTAGATAACCTATCTGTTGAAGTAGCAGATACACTGGGAACAATTTTATGTACTTTTCGATGACTTTGTGATACATTATGTACAGAAAAATACATGGAAACAGATTTACATTTAGATTAAAACCACAAAGAGAAAACTAATTAAAAAAACAGTATTTAAAGAAATAAATAAAAAAGACAGAGGATAGACATTGCATTCTGTGGACGTTCAGGGTTTATGCTATATAACATCTAAAAACTTGTGAGGACTGCTGCAATGCTGTGATGGTAATTTCACTTTTATATTCTGGCATAAAACAGAAATTTGTATTGATGGTTTTAAAGCTACAGGAGGTTGAATAGGGATCATTCTTGTGGGTATGTATGTCTAATTGTATTATTTTATTTATAAAGAGCCACAAAATTACGCAGCGCTGTACAATTCAACAATACATATACAATAGACATGGGAAAAGTGCATTAAACAATACAAGTAAAATATCACAAGGATACATCACTTTAAGTGCTAGGTTACAGTTGACACAAGAGGTTGGAATTCCCTGCCTCATAGAGCTTACAATCTACTAGTTTAAATCACTAGTTTAATTTGCCCAACCATATTCAAACTGTTATGGGGTACAACAGTACAGGCAAATTGTCTTCTAGTGTGGATAATTTACTTCAGGAGGAAAAATTAACTAAATGAAATCATCTTTCACTTGTTGATAAGGAAACCAGTAGTGTCCCCTGGGACATTTAAAAACTTGGATGTTTGTTTTGTTCCTTTTCGCCCTGATTTTTCAGTGTGTTACTTTCTAAGTTTTCTGTGTTTTCACACAGCTGTCAGATTGAAAATTTGAATGATGACCATTTAATTTCTCAGAGTTTTATCCAGAAAATGTGTGGATTTGACGATCCACTCGGTGGAAGCCAATAGCAAGAACTTACACAAAACAGGGACTGAATACTAATGTAAGCAACGTGTTTCAGATTTTTCTCATTACTATGTTTTCTCTAACGCAAAACATTGCCACATTGGAAAAGAAACTTCATTTCAAGTATTAAGGTCTTTGAAATGCAAAACATCTCAAAGAGCAAAATATCAGCGTTGAACTTGTTATTCAGTACAATAAGATTGCTGGCTATGGAACCGAATACATTTACAATGCACTGATCTGCCATAACATTATAATAACTGACAGTTAAAGTGAATAACACTGATTATTTTGCAGCAATTGCACTTGACAACAGGCAGGATATATTAGGCAGCAAGTGAACCATCGCTGGTTGAAGGTGATTTATCGGAAGCAGGAAAATGGGTTACCTCGATATCTAAGCGACTTTGAGAAGAATAAAATTGTAATGGTTAAATGACTAAGTGAGAGCGTGGTTGTGGTCCAGCCAAGTATGTACAATATAAACAACCTATGGGCACCTCACCTATAATAAATCAGAAGCAAAACAATAGAATGCCCAGGCACTGTCAATTGAAAGTAGTCGTAAATTTATTGCGCTATCTGCATACAAAATGCTTTGGAAGGGGGCAGCCCTCCCTTCATTAGTTGCAGCCACAAAAAGAAGTCCACTACCGCTGGTCCAAGTCAGCAGCCGTTTCAAACTGTATTAGAAGTGTTCTATTTTTTCCTTTAATATGACTGTACAATATTATTGTTATATATTATATATTATTATTATGGGCATTGTGCCATGGGGGGAGGGGCATGTGCAGTCAGTTAATTTAGCTGAAACTCGGGAGGGCGGGGTTCTATGTGAGGGACCAATGTCATTCAAATAACTTGGAAGTGAGGAGGAGCCAAGAGGTATTCATCTGATGATCCTGTGCTGAGGATCACCCCCCATTCACCACTCTGATGTGGCGAAATCAAACAGGTGAATTCAGAGCAGTACACCTTTTCAAATTCATGACTGTGACAGACTCCGCCACTTGGTCAATCGTAGAAGTACCTCTGAATGCGCACGCAAAGTGATGCAAAGTACTCTGTAAGATCACGACTCGTGGTCGACCTGAAATTATCATTGGAGAGTTTGCTCAATAAGTGAACATGGGGAAGTGGCGAATAGATGCAAATTCAAAGTTAAATGCAACTATTCAGCCTTTAGTCAATAAGGCCCCTTGATGGCAGCTGAACAGAAATATGTAATGAATAACATGCCAGTACTGATTAGTGTCCAAAATCTGTTTTGCACAAAAGAAACTTCCTGCTCTATATTTTTTTCCGACACAGGTATAAAAGAGAAATATGGAAATTCCTAGTGTTTCCAGTACCTACAGCTACACGAGTTTAAAATTAGTTTACAATAGTTTCCGCCAGTTATTACAGCTAAAATAAACACAGGTTAGAATTTGCAGCATTTTATTGCGTTGGTAGACAAGAATTACAAAGGAAATTATGCAAAGAGGTGAGAATATTTCACATCACACTAGGAAGGAGGACACATTACTTAAAATGTTAACGCGATGCCATCTTATCAAAGAAGGATTATTTAGCATTAATATTTATGCATTGGCAAGATGTTGGAGATGTTCCATATAGATGGTCTCCATGGCTCATGTTTGACGACATTATTCCACAGTAATGCTGATCGGTAGTTTTGAAATTATGCACAGTGAACTGGAATTGAATGTTGAATGGATGCCCTTATGGAAAAGTCTAGATAAAAACAGTTGAAATGTTAGCGTTCAGTTGTAGTTATTGTGTAGAACCCTGTCAGGAGTTGAGCTCAGTAACTATAGTGACAGAAGGTGAGCTCAGTAACTAAAGTGACAGCCCTAAGGCACAGACAGGATAAGCCATCAACCACCAGCTGAGCCATCAGCAAGGACTATCTTGGACTCTGCAGAACCACGCCCCCTCCTTTTCCTGACTTCCTCTCTCCACAGCTGCCTGCAGAGGTGGTTGAACAACTTTCATCTGTGCATTCTCAGGGATAGGAACAGGATTTATATATAAGGAGAAGAGAAAGGGATTCTACACAAGAACGTGGTCTCTGTATAGTGAGTGATGTCACTCAGGAGGCAGGGCTTATTGGCACTATATAGTAAGAGCCTGTATACAGAACGTCTGGTGAATAGGGCTGTTTAAACAAGACTCAAGTAGTACTGATCCCAAAATTGTTTTCACATTTTAATATTTAGAAATAATGTTCTATTCAAACTTTTCATACCCTTTAAGGATTCAGTAATCTGCTCATGTAAATGTAACTTTTTTACATGCAAATGTAAAAAAATCTAAATGCAGATAACTTTCTGCTTTATTTCTTCATTAACTCCAGTAGACAAATGCCCAAACCGTACAGGATCTCCAGCATAGAGGCATATTTTTAAAGGATACTGTACAATATTTTGTATAATTCACATAGACACTGATTTCTATGTCTTCTTTGAAGTCATTAATAAATGAGGAACAAGCAGCCTCCAGGTCAGAACCATGTAGTACCCTAATTATAACGTTTATCCGGGTTAATAAATTATCTCTTGGTAACTAACTGAAATGTTCCCATCCATCTAAATTCCAAGTTTCCAGGAACAATAGACTTTGAAAGTATGGGGGTGTGTGTGCATAAAATTACATTAGACCAAAAAGGTGCTTTGAAAAAGAAGGAATGCTTTATACAAAAACTGCAATAACTGTATTTTCCCTCCGGCATACTGGGAAAATTCCCAGTGGCCCCTAATCCCAAGCAGAGCCCTTCTAGCAGGCCCAAGGGCCCAGGGCTGACTTCCCCTCTCACAGGCATGACAAAATCATGTGACAAAATACATCACATGATGCAGCCAGTAGGGGCCTCCTAGTGGGCCCCTAATTCCCAATCCGATGCCGTATATGGCAATTAGCCCTATTCAGAACTTGTCAAAATGCAGTCTTTGGAGTTGAATTGCTGACTTTTTTTATTGCTTTTTGATGTTCTGGTCACAGTCATCTTTTATAAACTGGGCTTCCCGGGGCACTTCCTAAATATACGTATTACATGTAAAGATCCATTGCAAAACTGAACAGAGAACTTGTTACTTTACAGAATAAACAAATAAAAGATGTCTGCGATCAGCTGAAATTAACCAAATGAGCACGGGCAGATCATGGATAAGTTCAGCGAACTTTGGGAGGGGGGCAGGTACTATGTAAGGACGGATGTCACTCACATAACCAGGAAGTAACCTAGTGCTTCAATGTATGCATTTGACAATACTAGGCTTTAATGACTAAAGTCTGAATTGTCATGTAAAAGTGTGAATTTGCCACTTCCCCATATTTGTGTATTCAGCAAACTCTGCGATGTGGTGAATTCTCCAGCTATGGACAGTCACACACTGATGGGGTCACAAATATGCTATGGTAAAATTTGACGCAGTCATGAATTTGCTACAGGAATCCGCTGTTTAGTAAATAAGGGGTAGAGAATCAGGGCATAGCCACCTGAAGTGATGAAAATTCACTTCTACAGTCGCATTCTCACTTTGATCAATAGCCCCCTTAGTGTAATGCTACTAGATTGATCAGGAAAGTATACTACTTCACTATAGTTCGCCTTTAAAACAACTTATATCTAAAAGAAAAAAATGTAAAGCTGTTTGTTGTCATGTGACATGTGCTGGCTCGTCCATTCTGCCTCAGTTTATAGGAGCCAAACATCTAACTTGCATCTAAATTCTGCTTGAAATTCCTCTAGACCTCATCCTCAGAATCATTGTCCTTCCTCTAGACCTCATCCTCAGAATCATTGTCCTTCCTCTAGACCTCATCCTCAGAATCATTGTCCTTCCTCTAGACCTCATCCTCAGAATCATTGTCCTTCCTCTAGACCTCATCCTCAGAATCATTGTCCTTCCTCTAGACCTCATCCTCAGAATCATTGTCCTTCCTCTAAACCTCATCCTCAGAATCATTATCCTTCCTCTAGAAAACATTCTTTATAGAAAAGGACAGACTGTGGCTTATTCATGAAAGTCTGAGTTACTGTTGCCTAGGTCACATTCATTCACCAATTCCCCATATTCAACTATTCAGTAAACTCTGCGATGTGGCAAATTCATGCCCAATTCAGATGCTAAGATGGTCACGGATTACGGACCTCTTGCACGGTTAATTCACCCATTCATCAATCTGTTGAACTAGTGAATTTGGCAAGGTGCTGCTGTTTTGCACTTACCGGTTTTACTTCACCAAATTAGAAGGTTGAAGGCAGAGAACTCCTACTGTTCAACAGACTGCAGCAGTATGATAGAAACAGTGTTGAATGACGTTCACTTCTTCACTATGGGAATGATCTCTTAGGGGGGTGATTCTCTAAAGTCTGAATTGTCACATAGAGATGTGAATTCGCCAGCTAAAGACAGTCAGAATAGACTGCTTCTGTCGCAGTCGCATCTTTGTAATGAGAATATTGTCACAGTCGTGACTTCACTATGGAAATATTGTCGCAGTCGCAACTTTAAAAGTTTACAAGTTCACAAGTTTACAATAGGAGAATTGTCACAGTCGTGGATTTGCTATGAGAATTTGCTTTTTGAGAATTTGACAGTTGAATTTAGAGAATAAACCCCTCAGTGAATAAGGAGTACAGTATTCGCAACCATCAGAGTGTAGCAACCTGAAGTGACACAAACTCACTTTGGCAGTTGAATTATCACTTTGATGAATAAGCCCCACAATGGCATGTTAATAATGGGGGTTTTTTTTTCCCTTAATACAATATAGCATTTCTGTGAAGATACTGTATAAATGTTCAAGACTGGGGGGTTATTCACTAAGGTGCGAACTCGACTGTCGAATTTGCAAACAGCGGATTCCCATAGCAAATCTGCAACAATTTCCCCATTGTAAAGTCGAGACAATTTTTTAATGTTAAGATTGCGACAATTTTCCCATAATGAAATCGCAACTGCGACAATATTCTCATTATAAAGATGCAATGGCGACAGTAGCAGGGTATTGCGACTGTCTGTATCTGGCAAATTCGCACCTATACGCAACAATTCGGACTTTAGTGAATAACAATATTGTTCAGTAAACAAGGCATTGCCAAGTATTATCATTTTTCATTCCATATCCTGTATCAAGTCCTATAACCTTTCCCTATCTACACTGCAAGGGAAATTTATAGAAATATCAGAAATAGTTTTACGTTGAACATGAGCCACGTTTACTAGAATCTATATTTGTGGCATCCTTTCCCTGACCCGAACTATCAGAAAACAAATCTTAGACATTTTTTGTTTTTCAAGACCCATTTCTCTGTAGTGTTTTTTAATAGAAAAATGGAACATAAAATGATGTTTTGGTGATTTTGCGGGTTGGCAACTTTAAGATAAACAATTCTTTATATTTTTGTGGCAGGCTGACAAACAACCTTTTTTATCTTTTAACCGCTTAAAGATCTACTCCTCGTAATAAAATGCTTTTGCGGGGGGAACCGTTTTGGTGTAGAAATCCTTACTACAAAGAATTTGCTCCATGCAGATCAAATTAAATAACAGTACACTTAAATTGTGCATTCTTGCTTGTGGGTTTTTGTAACAGAGATATTATATTTTAAATATTGCCTGTAAAAAATCACTGTGACCAGAGGAGGAACAGAGGAATAAAAAATAAAGAAAATGATAACCTTATAATGACCAGGTTTAAACTGATTTACAAATTACTTTTCTATGAAACTGAATATGGCTTATTTGTACAGTAAAGATTCACGGGGTTATACACTAAAGTCCGAATTGTGCGTATAGGTGCGAATTTGCCAGATAAAGACAATTGCAATAGGCTGCTACTGTCGCGTTTATATTGAGAATATTGTCGCAGTCGCGACTCATATGGGAAAATTGTCGCCATCTTAACATTAAAAAATTGTTGCGACTTTACAATGGGGAAATTGTCGCGGATTTGCTATGGGAATTCATTGTTTGCGAATTCGATAGTAGAATTTGCAGCTTAGTGAATGACCCCCTCAGACAATATAGAGAGGCACAACGTGTACACAGATATACATAGTGTTTTGTACTGCATGTTATTCAAATAAAATCTATTTAGATTACTTAGATTGTAAGCTCTACGGGGCAGGGACCTCCAACCTCTTGTGTCAACCGCAACCTGGCACTTAAAGTGATGTATCCTTGTGATATTTTACTTGTATTGTTTAATGCACTTTTCCCTTGTCTCTATTGTATTTGTATTGCTGAATTGTACAGCGCTGTGTAAATTTGTGGCGCTTCATAAATAAAAATATACATATATATTTAAAGTGTGTATGAACTGATGAATTCACTGTCACTAAAAGCAAATTGAAACATGCTCATGGAGAAATCTGACTATTAAAGCATAATGCATTCACTCCATATGATATCGGGGCATATTTATTAAACTCGAAAAACCGTATTTGCTAAAAAATTTTTTTTACAGTTTTCACCCATTTTTCACCACTTTCACTATTTACTAAGCACTTTCACCCCTTTTTTTTGATGATACAACATTTTGCCAGGTTGAGATTGGTGAAAGTCCTTTATTCCCTATAGAGATGGGTCTGTAAAATTTTTCTAATTCCCTGGCGTAATAATCTGTGATATTGATATCAGTCAACGATGTTAAAGGACTCCATTGACAAGTCCATGGCGTAATAATCTGTGATATTGATATCAGTCACCGATGTTAAAGGACTCCATTGACAAGTCCCTGGCGTAATAATCTGTGATATTGATATCAGTCAACGATGTTACAGGACCCCATTGACAAGTCCCTGGCTTAATAATCGGTGACATTGATATTGGTCATTGATGTTAAAGGACCCCATTGACATTAATGTTAATTGTAGCAGTATTTTTGCATTGATATTTAGCAATATTGATTTTTACCGATATCGGTACTTTTTTAAAAAATTTCTTAAATGAGTAACAGTAAGTAGTAACAGTAAACAGTAACAGTAAGCAGTAATAGTAAGCAATAACAGTAAACAGTAAGCAGTAACAGTAAACAGTAAACAGTAAGCAGTAACAGTAAACAGTAACAGTAAACAGTAAGCAGTAACAGTAAGTAGTAACAGTAAACAGTAACAGTAAGCAGTAACAATAAACAGTAAGCAGTAACAGTAAGCAGGAACAGTAAACAGTAACAGTAAGCAGTAACAGTAAGTAGTAACAGTAAGCAGTAACAGTAAGCAGGAACAGTAACAGTAAGCAGTAACAGTAAGCAGGAACAGTAAGTAGTAACAGTAAGTGATAACAGTAAGTAGTAACAATAAGCAGTAACAGTAAGTGATAACAGTAAGTAGTAACAATAAGCAGTAACAGTAAGTAGTAACAGTAAACAGTAACAGTAAACAGTAACAGTAAGCAGTAACAGTAAACAGTAAGCAGTAACAGTAAGTAGTAACAGTAAGCAGTAACAGTAAACAGTAACAATAAACAGTAACAGTAAGCAGTAACAGTAAGCAGTAACAGTTTGCAGTAACAATAAGCAGTAACAGTAAGTGATAACAGTAAGTAGCAACAATAAGCAGTAACAGTAAGTGATAACAGTAAGTAGCAACAATAAGCAGTAACAGTAAGTGATAACAGTAAGTAGTAACAATAAGCAATAACAGTAAGTAGTAACAGTAAACAGTAACAGTAAGCAGTAACAGTAAACAGTAACAGTTTGCAGTAGCAGTAAACAGTAACAGTAAACAGTAACAGTAAGCAGTAACAGTAAGTGATAACAGTAAGTAGTAACAATAAGCAGTAACAGTAAGCAATAACAGTTAAGTAGTAACAGTAAGCAGTAATAGTAAGTGATAACAGTAAGTAGTAACAATAAGCAGTAACAGTAAGTAGTAACAGTAAACAGTTGGCAAAGGGTCCAACACATTTACCCCACAGTGGTTTTCGACCTCCTGGATTTTAGGCCAGTGCAATCAGCTGAACAACCAACCAAGCATGAATAAAGAGATCAAGATCCAGTGATGTGGCAGAAAAAAGCATTGGAGTAGGTGTTTTACTGCTAAAAAACACCTGTGAATGGATGGAGTGATGAGTAGTTGCAGAGAAGCATGGCAACATGAGCTTCCTCAATGCACTTTGCCCCTGAAGAAGATGTCCTAGTAGTAGTGTTGTTTCTAAATGACAAAACTGCTTTACCCTCACTTCATATGGATTCCCGCTTGCCCGGAATATTGTTCATTGGTTATTGATGAGGTAGACTAGACTCTCGAGGAGGAAGAACTCAAGAGGATCAAAGCATTCGAAGCTGAAGAATATCAATGATCCAAGTAGAAGGGGGAAGCACTGAGAAAAGGGGCAGCACTGGTAAAAATATTAGGACCTCCAGTGTAGAATCACACCTCTAATAACAAGCATTTTAGTTCTTTTTTACCAAAATTGTCTGTTTATTGAAGTTAAATATTATAGTATTCTCTATACTCTATTTGGAAGCAGTGACTGTTACCTGAGAGTTTTCCTAGCTGGAACAAAGGCTAGCACACAGTTTAGATGTATGCCTCAGTTCCTACCCATGATTTACAAGCTAAATATCACCAGAAACTATCTCTGGTATCACTAAAACTGAAAGCTTTTTCTTTTCATCTATATGTCTGGAAAGTCTTAGCAAGGTATTGGATTTTCTTGTAGCGGAATCGAAAGATTTCAATGTGGCTTCATTTAATTATAATAATCAAAGTAAACCACATGATTTACAGCAATAACTAAAGATTTTTTTTTATATCAAAATATTTACTAAAAACCTCTATTAACTAAACAATGTTGTACCTAATATAAATTCTTACCTGATGAAAATCATTGCCACATGCCGATTACACATATTAGATTGGGTGGAACCGGTCATAAGATTAGAATTGTTTCCTGGTATTGACATGGGAAGTCCCATGGTCTTGCCTAACAGGAGAAATGTACAGTGAAGTAAATGCCATGGAACAGAACAATCATAGTTTCTTTATGGCTGATACAGCAGCAGATACATCTGTTCATGATTTAATGGAGCAAGATTTATACTTCACATTGCATATCTTAAAATGGTGTGTGTAATCTAATTTACTTTTTGGCAATCAGTTATACACAACATTTGTGTTCTTTATTGCACACATTTACATATCTGAAAAACCTTTGTAAATGGAACAGAAGCACCTGCTTTGCTTAGTGAGTGCTGTAAAGACCTTTCCAACTCTATATATCTTTATCTGGTCCATTAGCGGTAAACATATATATGGGGTATATTCATTTTAGTGCAAACAGTTGAGTAAGGGACCGAATTTGCATCCGTTGACACTTCCCCAATACCGCGTATTAATCAAACTCTGTAATTTTCTACGATGTAGTGAAATTTTGAGACAATTTGACACCTTACGCTAGAGGCATACTTACGCATCTCTTTGCATGTGCATGCATGCTCAATTTGGCTATTTATCTAAATTATTAAGAACATTAAGTAAATGAAGAACAGTGTCCATACAATGGGATGCAAACAAAAAAAACACTTGGTTTAATGTAAGCGACTTTAATACGGCAACAGTAGTGGTGATCAAAATGTGACAATGTCTTTCCTTATAATCAGTCCTTCCAATTAGTAGTATTAAGAAAGAGACAGATGGAGTGTCATTGTCTTCTTAAAACAGATTCTTGGAAATCATGGGAAAATGACATCACTTTACCTTGCTTTTTTCAAATTTGCATCCCTATGCATCTGCTACTGTTCATCTGACTGTGCAAAATTTCATTCAACGCTATTCACTTCTTCACCAAAGGAATCCGCTATTTAGTGAATAAGAAGTAGCGAATCCAGGTCTGTTGAAGAGTAACAATGTGAAGGAATGCAAATTTGCAGTTCGGTGAATAAGGCTTATACAGTAATTGTAATGCTTATTGTGGTTACCCATAACCCTTTATAGAAGCCCACTTAAACTGCACAACCCCACATCTTTATCCAGGCTAGTTTTTAGCATTTTGTATTCACCAGAATTACAGCTTTTAAATAAAATGCATGCTAACATGTATATCTCAAAAACTTCCCGAATTTCTGATTTGAATTATTTTTGTCATTAACTTTAGTATGCCGACAAAATATCTGTGTCTCATTAACATATTAATGGACCGGCAACCAGGGCTGTGGAGTCGGTAAGTCACAGTTGCGACTCCGACTCCTGGATTTTATCAGGT
>WMED01009616.1:0-16206 GCA_019650415.1 Pipa parva | reverse complement strand
GATAGATAGATAGATAGATATTTTGTCAATTCTACATATGTACATAAGGACATACAAGGAATGAAATTGCGTTACTCATCTCTCCAGCATATATGACAATTGAAAAATAGGCAGTATATTTACAAATCAAGTAAGCAAAGTAAAGAATTGGTCTCGTATTTGCCACATCACATCAAGTTTGATCAATAAGCAAACATGGGGAAATGCAGATAAAAATGTGAATTCATAGCTATATGCTACTATTCGGCCTTTAGTTAATAAAGCCCTAATATTGCCACATTATTACAACATATAAGAGACCCTAAGTAGTTTGAAAATGTCTACTATAAACTCATAAACCTGTCTTATGGAGGGGAATTCAACATTCAGCAAAGTGAGCTCAGAATCCTTCGGCTCACTTCGCAAATGGTGTTATGCGCTCGCTGATGTCCTGCACGAGGACATCAGCGAGCACATTAAAGGGATTCCAGTCTTGGCGAGACCAAAAGAGTATGCCTTTAATGCGCATGCTGATGTCCGCGTGCAGGACATCAGCGAGCGCATAATACCATTTGCGAAGTGAGCCGAAGGATTCGGAGCTCACTTCGCTGAATGGTGAATTCCCCCTATGATCTCCAACAAAAGCAGAAGTAGACAATCTGATGAAGATAATTTATATAGAAACTAGTAGTATTGGATGAAAATGAATGAAAATGGCATGCTTTTTCTCTTTATTAAGACTGAATAGGTAACGTGGGCATCCTCAAGGGGCGCAAGAGCAAAAGTGAGGAGCATTGGTAGTAGTTCTAACATAGAAAGATGCATTGAGAGTTTAGGGCTACTCCCAATGTGTCGTGTGATGTGACGACAACACCCCCAGGATTTATTTCTGCACACACCCATGATAGGTAATTGTAATGTTGAATGAATTTAGTGAAGTGTAGAGTTGGAGTGGTTCACTAAAGGCTTTGAGAGTGGACAGTCATGTTTACTTGTGCATACAGTGCTTACTTGGAATTTTGACTATGCTGTCCATCAAAACTTTGTTAGAGGAAGCATAATACTGTACAAATGTCTATGTCTTTCCATATTACTGTGCATTCAGTGCATTTAAAATGTGCATCTCCATGCTTATTTCTGTACTAGTCATAGAAATAGTAGTGTTTATTTCTCATTTGTCTTTGTGCCCAAATTGTATTGCCAGTGTTTCCCTTGGGAAATGATTAATTATAACAAAGCTGGAAACTAATATGTTTCGTCTGTGCAGATAAAATGACTGAATGCTACAAACTGAATTATACTTTTTTAATGAAAACGAATGAGGTTGAAAGAGAAAGGTCTAATGCAATAGCATTTACAAGACAATCATATCAAACTAAGTGACAGCCTGAGGAGTGGGCCAGACATGGGCATCCAAACTCTGAGATCATTCAGTTGTATTATCTGGGCATTTGACCCTGGGACTCAGAGACACATTCAGTTTAAATTGATACATAGAATGCATGAACAGTCTGCAACTTCTCTAACTTCAGCAAAGATGTTTTTTTTCTGTGATGTGGCAAATACGCTTCACATTGAACTTACAGTGACCATGAATTTACGCTTCATGTCTCTCCATAAGTACTGTAAATGGGAGAAAATTTCAGGCATATATAATGCATATAAGTGTAAGTTTATCAAGGTGTACTGGTGTGAATTCACCACTCTGACCTTGCCAAGTGTCAGGGTTCTTTATTGGCGTAAAGTGACAGTTCACTCAAAAGATATAGAAAATATGGAGACCAAGGGGGGAATTCACCAAGCTCCGAAGTGAGGCGCATAGTGTTTGCCTCACTTCAGAAAAACTGAAATGCGCATGCTGATGTCCTGCACGCAGACATCAGCATGCGCATTAAAGGGATTCCCCTCCCGACGAGGAGACTCGAGTGCTCTCACCGGGAGGGGAATCCCTTTAATGCGCATGCTGATGTCCGCGTGCAGGACATCAGCATGCGCATTTCAGTTTTTCCGAAGTGAGGTGATCACTACGCGCCTCACTTCGGAGCTTGGTGAATTCCCCCCCAAGTGGCAACATGAACTAGAAATTGTCTGCCATTGAAAGAGATATTTAAAAAAAAAAACTTGTCGATAATACTTTCGGCCAAAATGTGACAAACTGATGACATTCTTTGTTATGATTATTCACGTCTATTGTCAATGTGTAGAAATGAATAATAATAAAAAAAGTAGTTTTAGTGGCTTTTGTTTATTAAAAAGGATCCTGGTAATGACGTATCTTTGATGGTGAATTTACTCTTTGATAAATAACCTCATCAATATTTTTATTGATATATTAAATTGTTAAAATTTAGTAGCAGACTTTTGTGGTCAGGCATTTAAGAATGACATTCCTTTCACACAGAGGCCAGGTTCACACTGGCGTATTTACAGTAAGTGTTGCGCTTGAAAAAAATGCGCGCTGTGAATCCCTATGGCACTAACCTTCCTCCGGCCACATAAGCATTGAATGCAAGCGCATGCACGCCGGAACACTTCATGTATTTCCTGAGCATGCGGATGCAATGTAAAGAATGTGCGCACATAGGAGGAGCCACGAACGCCAAGGGAGCATTCAGAACGCGTTGGGTATGTACAATAGAAAAGTGTGTCCAAAAGAAATGACGATCTGAATTTGCCATGGTATTTTCGAGACGTGCTTTTCTAAAAGCGCATCATATATAAACACCAGTGTGAACCTGGCCTGAAGGACCAGAGAAACAATAGGACTAGGTGATTTGGTTTACCAGCACACACACACCATGGGCTGCAATCAGTAAAGATGAAAATATCAACAATCTGAAATTAAACTTCAAAGATAACATTTTTTACAAGGTCTATGTTTGAATAACTGCTATAGCAAGCCAAATGGGATTTTATTTTCTGGTGTTACTGCTCCTTTAAACAGTTGTTTTGGAGGAGGGGAAGGGAGATTTATGCCCCTTTTCGTTGTCCTTTTTACTGCAACCATATACTGTATATGTGCATGGCATTAGAATTTCATTTGTTTCAGTGAACAATAAAATTACAATGTTCTCTTATAGTGAATTTCTGACATGAATCTCTGGGAACACACAAGGGGTCCACAGGGACTGGGTTGCCACTAGAGGCTCTATAGCGTACCCAGAGCCCATTATGCCTCTGAAAGCATTAAGTCATACAAAATGTGAGTATAACACGTGCAAGGTGGTACACTAAGGCGTACTATAAACAGGTGGAGCAAGGTGTGACTGGAAACACAAGAACAATATATGACTTTGGGGATAGGTGGACCCTCTGTACCACATAGGGAGTTGGCAATGGTTAACACTGAAATGCAGAGTCTAAGGAGGCCCTTGTCTTGACCCTGAAACCCCTGCAAGGGGATATGACTTGGGGCAGAGGACCCCACACATCACAGCCCTCTTGGACCTGGGAACCAGTCCTCAATCCAGCAAAGACTGGGGATCGCTGGTTTACACAGCCTGATATTGGGTACAGTTGTTATTCCAGTTAGTAGTGTTAGGTTGGGGATGTATCATATCCTGACTTAATTATAGTGCAGTTGGCAGAACTCCTTTCTGTGGATATTGATTTTGTGGGAATTATACTTGGCTCTTGTTTTACAGCATATTTCTTATATTTCTGGGTGGCAGGCCAGACTAATGTAGTTTTTAAACCACACTTCCCCTGGAGACTGATGTGCATATATAGTAGAAAAAGAGTTTGCTCTACCCTGGGTATTAATTCTTTAAAGGTTAAGGCACTGAAAATTCTCATTTATTGCATTACCATACTTGGTTTTTATAAATGCAGATAAAAGAAAGGATTGGATTTTGTGCAGTATTTTAGACTCAGAGGAGATGTTAAATTAGATAAATGTATGTGGTAACTGTGCTGGTTAAAGGAGAACTATAGTCAGAATAAGTCTTTACATATGCAGTACTATATCTTACTGAGAAGTGTTTCTCCCCAGTAGATGTTTCATCTGAAGCAGAATGATTTATTATAGAGAAATGCAAAACTCCCACACCAGGAAATGTGTGTGATATAGCTGCTAAACATGAGAAGAAAAAGCTCCCTGACTGCTGACCATTTGGTTGCATAAATTAAGCTGGAATGCCGGAGAAAACTGGCTTGTGCACATGTACTAAGTAGTAAGTAGGGCAAAAATGTCTGGGGGAGGGTACCTTTTCTTGGAAAACTGGCCAGTATATGTCAAACCCACATTTCCTGGTGCAGGAGTTTATCGGTGCTGCCTACTCAATCATTCTGCATCACATGAGACAATTACTGGGGAGAAACACTTCTCACAAAAGTATAGTACTGCATATGTAAAGATATAATCTGACAATAGTTCCCCTTTAACAGGGCCACTGAGACGAAGAGTTATGCGAACAGCTGTCTGCCCATATTTGTACAGAACATAATTAGTAATACTGCTTTGCTAAGACTAAAGCATATTTGTTTTTCAATAATATTGATGTTACTGTTATTGGCACTGAGAATGAGCTATCTTTGTCTTGTATTGCAATTTGAATAACTTAATTGCTAAAAGACACAGAAGGACAAGGTGTAAAGCAGATGTAGTATACTGGTGTAACGCTTCAGTTAGCTGGCATATTCTATGCCCCAAACTGCATACATTTCCCAAGAGCCTTGGCTAAGCTCAATACCTCAGGGTCCTAGGCCCCGCTTACATTAGGAGGAGTACTCTATTGAGAATCAATTAAAGATAAGGGCGCCAGTGGTTCTTTCAATTCAAACAGTGCACTGTATTTATTAACACACACAAATAAATAAAATATTGCATTTGAGGTAGTCTTGGCAGGTCATTGCATAAACAGCATATCAGTTACAGATTTTACTCCACAGAGGAATTACCGTATATACTCGTGTATAAGTCGAGAAATTTAGGTAAAAAAAAATCATTTAAAATCGTATACTCAACTTATACACGAGTAAATACGGTACTCAGAAAAAAAAAAAGCTTTGAGCTGCTCTGCCTTCACTGGATTGGTTGAGGCAAGTGGAGGGGGCGGTGCGAGCTGCGGTGGCACTGACAGAGAGGTTTGCAAGGATTTCCTGAAGACTGGAGGTTTGCTGTTGTCTGCGCAGTGTCACTAGCTGAAGAGCTGAAGTAATGCCAGCATTTCTGTGTGTAAGCAGTAAGCACACCTGACTGGTGCGCTCAGTCCGTAGCTGCGAGTGCAATTGAAATAAAACCCATTGGGAGTAGCAGTGATTAAGAAGGCTACCCTGAAGCTCATACTCACTGTGACAGAGATCAGTCACCCCTCACTGTGACAGAGATCAGCCTCCCCTCACTGTGACAGAGATCAGCCGCCCCTCACTGTGACAGAGATCAGCCGCCCCTCACTGTGACAGAGATCAGCCGCCCCTCATTGTGACAGAGATCAGCTGCCCCTCACTGTGACAGCAACTAGAGAGGAAGAGAGGTAATGCTTTATACACACTGCCCTAACTTTTCTACATACATTAACCACATGGGCTAGACATACCCAATTTACAGAGTTACCCTTTACATGTACAGGACGGTGCTGAGCTAACTGTTGTATAGTTGTTATTGGGTTGGGGTATAATTGCATGGGAAGTTTGCTTTTGTGCTGCGGTCAGTTGTGAAATACAACTCGTGCCTGCACAGGGCTGGGGGGGCTGCTGCCGCCTTTTATTTGGGTTTCTTTGCACTGATGCCCGATATAGATCCAGAGCCTGTGGTGTTTAACTGGGGCCCTAACCGGAGACAGACAACTGACCACTGCTTCCCATCCTCCTCTATCGCTCAGGGCTGTGTGGGAGAGTCGTCTGCTATTATCATTTCCGAAAATCGAAGCTCCCAGTGCAAACTAATCCTAACCCCAAGTTTTACTCTTGACTTATCCATGGGTCATAGCAAATTTCATAATTGTTGGCCCAAAAACTGAGTTCGACTTATACACGAGATCGACTTATACATGAGTATATACGGATATACAGTAGATCACACATGTACATAAAATATAGTTACCAGCTGAATCGTCACAGCTACTCCTCCAGGAAGTGCACATCTCAGCCTTATAGTGGGATTCTTTAGATAGCTCCCCAAATCACCATGGGCCAGACTTCTCAGGGATCCCTCTTCACTTCAGGGCTATCCCTAGTCAGTATGCCTATCTCTCAGCAATCCCTAAGCTGAAATCGCTATCAGGCCTCTAGGTCCATCTGACACTCCTGTTGGGGTCTCTGGCTACCCAGTAGATAACCTCCTCTATGTACTCTCACCTTCTGAGGTGAGCTTACATAAATCTGACCTCAAGCTTAGCTCCCTGAGCTTCTTCCAGTCCCCATCAGGAGGGTGGGATCCTGCAGCTGCCATACCATGCAGGCAAAGACCCAGGGCCTTCCCTCTCACCAGCTTATATAGGCTAGGGTGTGACCCAGTTGTAACTCAATACTTTTCCCCCTACTGTCTGCTATTCAGCCAGTCTACCACAAGGGGGAGATCCAACCTAGGGAATGAAACATATACCAAATATAATCTAGTAGAAATGATGATTTGGTGGTTATGGTAGATACACCAATCCACCAATTACTACACTGGTAAATTCCACATTTCTCATGTTTCATTATACCAATACTACTGCCTATAGTTTGCATGGCCATGTAAATATTCACCTTTGCTCACCCTAGTGATGTATCCATTAGTACTGCATAAAGAATGTGCTGGAAACTTCTGGGCTTAACTACAGCCTGCCCAGTAACTAAGTATCCAATCAGAATCTACCTAAAGTTTATATAAGGACACATTTGGGTGTGTCCCAGTGTCCTTTGCTGAAGAGTGCCGCAGGAGAGTACTCTAACTCCACCATGCCTGGTGGAGAGCCAGCACAGGAAACCCAAGATAGTAATACACTTATTGTCTAGCTCAGTGTTACCCAAAGTTGTTTTTTTTGTGGCCCGGTTATTTTTGTGCTTATCCTTCGTGACCCGGCACGAAGGATAAGCACAAAAATAACCGGGTCACAAGAGCGCCACTCATGAATATTCATGAGTGGTGCCGTGCGCGAAGGTAAGGGACTTTGCGCATGCGCACGGCACCGTTCATGAATATTCATGAGCGGCGCTCGTGACCCGGCATTTCATTTTGGTGGCCCGGTACCGGGTTGCGACCCTGCATTTGGGAAACACTGGTCTAGCTCACTTTAGAATATGAGAGTGGATAGTGTAGGTGTATTTATCTGGGTAACAACTGACCCCACCAGGAGCTCAGTGGCCTAGTGTATAAACCTGACCACATGTTGGGATACACAGTCAGGGTATTTTGTAGGACAGGCATAGGGATTAGGGAGAGCCCTGCTTGAAGAAGCTATCCCAGTGACGTTCCTTCCAGCACAAGATCCTTCTGATGTTGGGACCTGTCATACCCTGCATTACCTCTGAGGATCTTTGTACATCTCTGAGGGTTATGGGCTTCCTGGTGGTAACTATGTAATATCATAAATAGTTTCCCTGTTATGTGCAATCCTATTATAACAGTATTACGTATGCTGCACCTATTTAACTATATTGAATTATTATGTTACCTACTACTATTAGTAAGTGAGGTCCATTCCCTAAGAGGCTGAAATAGCCTGGCATGTGTGCCTTAAAGGTGAAGTACGCGCAAATTTAATTATCGTTAATGGGTTTAATACATTCCAATTAACAACCCTGTTACACAAGCTATTTCCATACAACTAGCAACACTTTCTTGCATTTGTTCTCTTTGCTATTTGCAAAACAATATTTTCACTCATATTTGGAGGGCTACTTATAAAAGTCAAAAAGGTTTTCAACTAGTTATTGCTGGAGAAACAGAATTATTTTAATTCCATTTTAAACCCATTATTCCATATGGAGTTGATTTTTATTGATCTTATATTGTCATGAGCTGCCGTTCTGGCTCTACAGTGGCTTTCTCCTTGACTGACAACACACTGTTGCCTAGCAATAGTCCGTGTCAGGAATACTCCTGCTGCTCCTCTACAGTATATGGCAGAAGATTTAAAAAGCTTCTGGTTTAGGCACTCGGTGCCTGAGATTCAGATTGATTACTGGTTCCCAGCATTGTGCTGATTTAAGCTTTTCCTTACTAAGATCTTCTTAGTCAAAAGTAGAAGTACCTGTGCACTCGCATGCCAAGTGATGTGAAGACCACCGTAAGTTTGTGACTATCATAGATGCACAAAGTGGTCGCGTATTTGCCACTTTCTAGAGTTTAGTCAATAAGCGAACATGGGTAAGTGTAGAATAGATGTGAATTCATAGCTCTATGCGACTGTTCAGGCTTTAGTCAATGATGCCCTCTAGCTTTTATGTTTTATTTTCTGGGAGGATGTTCAAATCTGGGAAACACAAAAATAGCTGTTTTCTTGATGCCAATGTCAATGCTCACCTTGAAGAGCTCTGTGTAATTGGAGACTTTGAAGATATTACAGTGATGTAACTACTGGCACATGGTCTAAAATTTGTCTTCCTGTCCAAACACTAATGCTCTTGTATTGATTCATTTATATAACGCTGAAATATTACACAGCGCTTTACAGAGATTCATCATTCACTGCCCCATGGAGCTTACAATCTTGCTTCCCTATTCAGTCACACACAGATGTATGTTTTTGGATTGTGGGAGGAAACCCATGGAAGTGTGGAGAGAACATACAAACTCCATGCAGATGAAGTCCAGGGGAAGTGAACTCAGAACCCAGTGCTGCAAGGCAGCAGTGCTAACCACTGAGCCACCGCACTGCCCATACTTTACTACTTGTACGTGCCACTGTATAATAATCAATCAATAGTGCAGCACCTATTGTGGTCCAGTCAGGTCCCTGTATCCATATCAAAATATTTCAAATATAAAAACCCAGTTTGCCCTGAAACAAGTAGTTGGTGACAATAAATGTAGCCATTTGTTGGCTCGTTGACAATAAATGTAGCCATGCTGCCGTGATTTGCACAAACTTTGGCTTATTTAATTTTTTTAGCTTTTTTAAATGTTAATGATGGCCACTAGCAGATTTTTGTACTGTTGCATATAGTCCCTGGTTACCATGCTTGAGAATTACTACACCATGCACAGTAGCCTGGAAATTTCCTGTTTTAAAGAATATCCATATTGATTTTCAGTGGTTCACACTAGCTGATTTTCAGCTGAGTGTGAAAAACAGTATCTATTGTTTCCTCTGGGATAATCCACACAGGCTATTGTGTTTTGCACCATAGACAATAATAAACCTAACTAAAAAAAACTCAGCTGAAAATCACTTAGTGTAAACCCAGCCTAACATCCAATCAGAGGTTGTCTTTTATTATTTTTTCTTCCTTATAAAAGAGAATGCTGACTGGTGATTGGTTGCTATGTGTTAATAAACCTCTATAAATAATTGCCCCTTTTGATGAATTCCCCTGTTATGCATTTTCTGCACACCTATGGTAGCAGCAGTGGTTTGACATGTTGGAAAGGACTTTATCGAGAAATGATAAAAAGATTGAGACAGTTAAAAAGATGCCATTTAATGGGTAAATAACCCAGTATTGATAATGTGTTATTGAAGAACAGAAAACTGACCTTGAATAAATATTGCATATCAAACGTATAACTTCATGCACTAACTTTGGAGTATATTGCCAGTTTGATCAGTAGATGGATATAGAGAAAACAGCTAAGATATTAACACAATGATCACCCTTCTAAATGACTTTAAACTTTTGTCAAAAAATAAGAACCTAAACAAAACAATGGCAATGGAATCAGAGCTAATACCAAAATACAGTGGTCTGAACTCATCTCTATTTCCTATTCACATTTATCACATTCTTAGAAGCTAGAAAATTCTGAAATCTTTAGATCTACTTTGGGAAAATAAAACCATCTTAACTTTACTCAGAAACATGTAGGTTATGTAGTTACTAACAAGTGTATTGACCCAGAGTAGTCACTAGTAAAATGTTCTATGACCTGATATGATTTTCTATAATGATTGGTGTTATGTGATATCTGACAACCTGCTCTGAATGCTATAGATAGAGAGGAAAAGGAAGATTAGTGCGGTCTGAGCTATGGTTTATTTACTGGTAATGTGCTGCGCCTTATAATCCGGTGCGTCTTATATATAAACCAAGATTGCTTAAAAGGTGCTCATAGAAAGTGCACCTTCCTAGGACCATGGGAATCTTGGCTTCAAGTTGTCAGAAAAGAGAGTTCAAGTCAGGAACTCAGGTCAGATCAAATGGAGACAGAGTACAGACAGTGTGTTTGGTTAACACTCAGAGCTGGGGAGAAGAGAATCCCAACAATGGGAAGGATGCCTGTGTAACCTATTATGAGGACTGTTATTGAATTAAGTCTGTAAGTGTGTAAAGTTTCAGTTAAAATCCACATTGAGTAAAAATTCCAGTTTCGTTTATCACAATCCACTGTCTCTTGAGTTTTCCTTCTTACCTTTGGGGAGCTACAGCTGTTATTTTATTTCAAAAATGTAATTTTTATTTTTTACATTTGTTTCCCAACCTGAGGATTGCTGGAGCCATCAGAGAGGCACTCTGAGATGATAGGCTCCGCATTCCCGGTGGAGGTTACAACACAAGTAGATGTAAAAATGAACAAATTAAGTTAAGACTGGAAGGACAAGTAAAAAATTTCTATTTTTTTGGACTTTTAGAATTTTCTTAGTTATGGACAAAGCATGGAAAGTATGAATGGCAGAGCCTATGTAGCCACAAGCCCTCCAGCAAGAGTCAGAAATTGAGGCCTGAAATTTGGAGAGCCTGGAGGATATTATCTAGATAAGATTTGAAGTGTTGTTGACCATTAGTGATGTTAATGTAATGCTGCAATGTAAATAAACCAATCTCTTTTCCCTTTTTTTGGAAGTATACATGTAAAGGGTGTAACAGCATGTTCCTAGGTGATATGATGCTCTGAAGAGGTTGAAAGGTATAGGGTACGCATTGAATGCTTTATGAATGTGGGTTATTCAAATATTTGTGTAGTAATATGCTGGTTGTAGTTGACTTTTATTGTAAAAGATTTAGGGGGGAATTCACCATTGTGCGAAGTGAGCTACGAACCCTTCTGCTCACTTTGCACTGACTGTTATGCGCTCGCTGATGTCCTGCACGCGGACATCAGCGAGTGCATAACAGTCTGTGCGAAGTGAGACGAAGGATCCAGACCTCACTTCGCACAATGGAATTCCCCCCTTAGAGTACTAAGTACAAAAGTATGCAACTATATTTATGCAATTTTTCTGTTGTGGTTTTTGTCCCAGTCTCCATAAGAAAGGTTAATGTAAATGGTTCACTTGCACAGGGTTTGCATTAGGGAGTCCCACATCTGACCACTAAATAAGTTCTTGGGAACAGTAACTTGGTTACTGTATTTCACATGACGCAAGGTGTACAATTAATAAAATTTTAGAGTGTAGATTCAATTTCCTTGTCTGCTCAGTGTTGTCTTTTTTTTTTAAATTCCTACACATAGCTCACCGCAAAAGACAAAAAACTGCCTGTGAACAGCAATGGAGATTCTCCCCCCCCCCAAAAAAAAAAAAAACTTGCATGACGTATCACTGGTCACACTACTTTCCCTTATGTCACTAGATATTTACTGTGAGGGAAGTAACATTTTGCTGTTAACTGAGATAGCAAAACCTGCAAAAGCTTAATTGACAAAGCATCGATTTTTAAAAAAAATATAGGAATGTTTTAAAACGAATTAAGAACCTTGAGAATACTTTACAAGGTCATCATCAAAGACTGAATTTGTGATGAACAAAGTGACTGAATAATTGAGGATATATTGTATGTCAGGATTTTCTGATGCCACTGATAAGGGTTCTTTTTGGCACTGCAGAAATGAATGGGAAAGTGAATACCATTTTCTAGTGTTATAGCTCGACGAAAACATTGTTAGAAAAACCATGATCTAAGAACAGTGAGGGTGCTGTACCAGATCAAGCAATTATCTCTGTGGGCATTGTGGATTTAGCCTCTGCAAATTTATTAGCAGATGTTTTACACACTTGAAAAAACCTGTTTGTTTGCAGAAAATTTGCTGTGATTTTCAAGAAGGGCTTAGTATTTAAAAGGACAGTAACAACAACAAAATACAAATGTCGCAAATGCATTTCGAATTGCTATACATTCAATTTGTGCTTAAAAGATAATGTATGATATTTAGCTATTTAGCTTTACAAAATTGGGCTTTCGGACACAATGCATCAATATGTGTTATCTAAAGCATCATAAAAATAAGGGGAATGTATATATGTATTTATGTGTATTTCTATTTATATAGCACCACAAGGTTACTCAGTGCTGTACAATCCAACAATACAGTTATAATACAGACAAGGGAAATGCATAACAAAGAACAAGTGAAATAAATTACAAGCATATATTCAAGAAAATACATCACTCTAAGTGCCAGGCCATGAATGAAAGAAGAGGATGGAGGTCTCTGCCCCATAGAACTTACAATCTAAATAAGAGGAAGACTTACATAAACAGATAGGAGGGTAACAAGTGCACTATGATAAAGTGGCAGTTCATTAGTCTACAGATGCCAATTAAATAAGAAATTATATACAATATAGAATAAATAGTTGCTTAAGGATAAAATAAAATCTGGACATAAAAACCAGTGTTAGTGCTCCAAGAGGTAAGATTTCAATTTAGTTGAAATGAAATCAGCTTTGTTTAACAACATGGCTGCTATTAGTAAAGATAAAAACAGACAGAAAGCAATAAATTAGGGGATTATTCTCTAAAGTCTGAATTCGAGTGGCGAATTCTCAAACAGCGGATTCCCATAGCAAATGCACAGCTGCGACAATTCTCCCATTGTAAAGTCGCAACTGACAATTTTTAAAGATGTGGCTGTGACAATGTTTCCATAGTAAAGTCGCGACTGTGACAATATTCTCATTATAAAGACATGACTGTGGCAGTAGCAGTTTATTGTGACTGTCTTTATCTGGCGAATTCACACCTTTACGCAACAATTCAGATTTTAGAGAATCATCTAAAAGTGGAGGCTAGTACATTTGGCAGCTTGCCTTATGATTACACATCACAAACTAACATCACAGCTTATAAACAGCTCAAACAGCTTACAAACTGCTGGACACTGAAAAAAAATGTTTTATATTTACTTCTAAGAAGAAAATCATGGAGTGACATTATTTACATTGCATGCGTGCCAATACATAACTAATAATAATCACTGGGAGGCAGAGGTTAGCATGTTACTGTTTGACCAGGCAGATAGTGTGGCCAATCATCATTTAACCTGCATGTATAAAAAAAACTACAGGAAATGCAGTCATGTATACAACTAGTATTTTGTACTGCCTATAATCATTGAAAAAAATGTGTCTACTAGTTGGGTCATTCCAGAAATTTTATACTGCATTATTACGGTAAATTCAGATTATTGCATGAGGCATCCTAGGCTCCTGCCCGTCCAGTGAAAGGGGGCCCAGACATATTATTATATTTTTTGGTATGCAGCTGGAAATGGATTAGACTCCAACATAAAACCCATTGTGAGCCCCACCACTGATGCAGGTGCTCATTTGAAAGATGGTTTAAACCAGATATATTCTTGGTAAAAAGGAACCAAGCATTCTTCACATTATATTTTGCCCACTAACTTTTTTTGCCTTCATATAATATTTACTGTGGCAGAGAACGTGGAACAAAGAACAATAAAAAATATGAACTGAAAGTAAACCTTATACGTATAACTGTTCATATTATACAAAAATAATATAAACTATATTCCTTGGAGGATTTTTCATTGCCCTATTATGAAACAACAAACTGTATCATCCTACAAGATTTTGACAGTCCTTCTACATGGTAATCTTTGTTAATTAAAGTTTACCTACTGTGGTGTGCATACATACTGTAAGAATGAGTTAATGAGTAGAAGAAAGACATCTTATGTCCCCAGCCTATGAGGATTCCTGACATCATTTCCTGTTTGCTGGAGCAATAAAGTAAATGGGGGAAGAAGTATCAATATTACTTACAATTCCTAAACTTTACAATGTATACCTTAATACTTATCACCTGTATCTAAACTTTATTGAGGTCTAGGGTACTGTGATAACCAATGTTTGTTGTTTATGACATTTTTCCCAACAGCTGTGAAGAAAGATCAATAATTTCATTCCTGTGCCCATGTTATCAAGAGTCAATGTTCTGTAACACTTACAGAACCAGAATCTGTAAAGGGTACTGATCCTTCCACATTATAACATATCTTGTTTATAATTACAGTTCACCTTACATTTTAGTTGACCATTCAGAAATGGAATTGTTTACAGTGTATTTTATCTAGTTGATCTGAATGGCTTCCATTTAAATGTCTTAGGATAAGACTGGCTACAACATCCTAACAATTAATTCCGAGGTGGACAGCACCTTACTGCCCATTCCATTTCCTTTTATTGATTATTATGCCCACCTCACACTCAGTGCATGACAGTGGGAACAGTCACCCTATGCAAAATGCAATTAAAACAAAGTTTGTAATAAGATATATTTATAATCATCATCTCTCTTATTTGTAGATGTGCATGTAATAGAACCATATATTCCCTCTGCTCAAAGACTGAAGGACTCTTCTTATCTTTTCTGCATCAAGTGACACTAGTGTTCGAGTATATTTATTTACACATCGTTTTAGAGACAGTACAGATAACATCAATGCATTTCAAGCAATTTAATGCACTTTATCAGCTTCTCATGACGTTTCTGGACATTTCTCTTTATCTTCCATAGCGTGAGGTACAAGAGATAAATTATAGAGTATACAGACTTGATAGGAGTCTGATACATTCAGTGTTCACAAGACTTGACATATGCCCCGGTTGCTTTTGGCTAATGAGCACCTGATAGGAGTTACTTTGCTACAGAATAATGGCTAGATGTTTAAGCAGTGTTTTCTATACACATACATTCATCATTCCCAGCATGCATAAGACTAAGAATATCTTCAGAACATCAGTCTCCAGTAATTGGTTTCTGCAGTCATTAGGTTGACAGTTTGAGTAACTGTTTTCTCTATTTGTTGTTATTTTTAGTTATCACTTACATTTCTGTGACTGCTGTTTTTCAAATATGGTCAGGCCAGTCCTTATTGGAAACAACACCTAATTTGTTTTATTTTGAAATATACCATAATTAACAGGTGTTTACCCCCTCATAATACAGAGATTGATTTCATTTTAATATTTCAATGCAATTCATTATCATTGAAGCACAATGAAGCTGTGTGTGTAGTAAAAATGTATTCATATATCAAACTGTCTCATTTAGTTAGCCGAATTAATAGAAGTGAGTTTGACTCAGAGAGTGAAAAATATTAAATAATGTAAGTAAAACATTTTCATAAATAGTCATGTTTTTGGTAGTTTTATTGACATATATGGGGGGATAGGGATAGTCAATGTTGGGTAAAAAAACAACTTTTAGAATTTTTTTTTGTTTTAAAGATGGTGAAAATAGCAAAATGTTTATTCAGCATTAGTGCTTGATAATGCGGAAAACACCCAGCGATATGATCAATTTCTTGAGCAGAATCGGATGACCCTTTTAATGAAAGTAGCCATCAGAGGAAACAGTAATGCAATTGCAACCAGCAGTGTATTGAAGTATAAATGGAAAATTGGTATTTTGTGATAAAATAGAAGCTAATGTTAATAACCACAGTGATAACAGTTTATTATCAGTAAGCCTATTGACAACCATCTCCTTTCATATTTGTAGAATCTAATACTTTTCTTTCAGAACCTATTTAATCACAGACTCACATATAAATGCGCTTCCAATTGCTGAAGATATGGCCAAAAGTTATTATTATGATAATTATTATGCATTTATATAGCACTGGCATCATCCGCAATGCTTTACACAGATTAATCTCTCGCTTCAGTCCCTTCCCCATAGAGCTTACAATCTAGTTTCCCTATTCAGTCACTTAAAGAGACAGACTAGGGTCAGTTTAGTCAGGCTTCAAGCCTGCATACTTTAGTATGTTTTTGGATTGTGAGAGGAAACAGGAGTGCCCAGAGGGGAGAACAAACTCCATGCAGAGTGTGGGTGGGGGCAGCAAAGTGTGGGAGGGGGTTGGGGGCAGTACAGTGTGGGAAGGAGGTTGTGGGG
>WMED01009615.1:0-10456 GCA_019650415.1 Pipa parva | reverse complement strand
ACTCTTCTTCTCTTCGCATGCTATGATCCTCTTTACTTCCTGATTCCTCTTGAAATTTGTAAGCACAGAAGCAGAATTCTGAGATCCTTGAAATAATGTAGAATACATTAGTGTTAATTACAATACATTAGTGTTAAACAAATGTTGATTTGGATACCAACATATAACATAAATACATGATATAATGTAGCCAGCTTTGTTGTGTGAATATTTGTTGGTACAGTTTAAGGGGGGAATTCACCATTGTGCGAAGTGAGCTCTGAATCCTTCGCCTCACTTCGCACAGACTGATATGCGCTCACTGATGTCAAGCACGCGGACATCAGCGAACGCTTTAAAGGGATTCCAGTCTCGGCGAAGCGACTCTTTTGGTCTAGCCGAGACTGGAATCCCTTTAAAGCGCTTGCTGATGTCCACGTGCAGGACATCAGCGAGTGCAGATCAGTCTGTGTGAAGTGAGGCGAAGGATCCGGACCTCACTTCGCACTATGGTGAATTCCCAAATGTTAACCCACACGAGGAAAGGCTTAATTTCTGGCCCTATGGAACAGGAATTTCAGGACTGATTTAGCAACCAATCACAGGGCTCAATTCATCCAACCAAATTAAAGAACTTATTAGATTTGTATAGATTGCATTTTCTCAGCTCTTAGTCATATCTTTTTTTTTTTTTCACACATTTTTATTCTTTAAAGGTTAGGGGAAAAGGTTTGCTTTAGGTTGCATTTAAAAAAACAAGATGAAAATAAAGTAAAATAGTTACAGATTTATAGAAAAATTGTAATGTATATGGATACAGGTATAAAATATGGTTTAGGTGTGATGTGTTAATACATTATGTTTAATGATGTAAGCCACTAAAAATATGTCAACAGATAAACAATCTACAATTCAGAAGAAGTGACGGAAGGAAAATGTTGTAAATATCACTGAAGCATGTGAAAGATTGTCACAAATATTTTAGCATAGGAAATGTAAATTTTAAGTAAAACCATTAAACACCACATTCATGAAAGGCGCTTGTCTTGTAAAGTGAAAATAATGGAGAAAGCTCTTAACAATCCCATTAATCATGTAGCAGAGTGCATTATAGTACACAAGGCAACATCAACCATCTCAGTAACGTTTGTTTGTCTGCAGACAGCCAAGGGAAATTATATAAAACTTGAAAATAATTTGCTGGCAATAAAACAATATACCCTCAGGATATCTGATTTGTTGGTGGAATATTTTATTAAATTCCTCGAATTTTGTGACATTCAAAATAAAGCTAATTTAAAGTTCCATGTTGAAGGCTCTAACAAGAGACTTTTAACTTCTTATGTTCAAGGTAAGTTCCCTGTTAAAGCTTTTTATTTCTTGTCATGGGGGAGGGGTGACAATTTATAAAAGTAGAGCAATCTTTGGACTAGTTAACGCTGGTTAATGCTGGTTCTGTCATTTAGTGACATTTGAAAAAGTTTTCTCCTCGAAAAACAATATTGATCCAAAGAGAAAGATAGACCTAACTGAAAATGGATGCAAAGTGTGCCTGTTTTCAGTGTATTCAGCTCTACTAAACAGTATGCATTGTTTTCAGGTAAAAATACTTTTTAAACAATTGATAATATTCTTTAAAAATTTATAGCTGGACGACTTTTACATGTTAAAGAATAACCTACTTCTCTGCTCATTTTGTCCATGAGCTAGTCTGAGACAGACTACGACAGACTCTGTACTACGACAGACTCCGATGCTTGATGAACAGGCAAATTACCTAAGCCATGAGCACACGAAGTGGGGCAAAGATCTCCATAAGTCAGTGACTATCATAAGCCTTTGAATTGGTTGCAATTTCACCACATCACAGAGTACGCAAAGACTGGGAAGCTCCAAACTAATGTGAATTTGGACCTTCACACAACTGTTCAGAATTTCATGAATAAACCCACAAGAGTTATTAGGCCATTGACGCAAAGCCATGGAATTCAGATGGAAAGCCTAGTAACAATAGAGTGGAAAACATACTTGAAATAGATATTGAAAAAAAAAAAAATAATAATAATAATGAAGAAAGGAGTGAAGAGACGTTGCATCGCTACTGATCAGAAGTAAAGGGTTGCATTGATTATAATTAGAAACTAATTATACGAGAAACATTAATTAGAGTAGCCAAGACATGACTTAGTTTAGGAAACAGACAGAAGGTTATTGATATGCTTCAGGAAGCTATGTAATTGATTTCTTCCTAAGTCTAATAAATTACTTCCCAATTCTAATTGACTTTTTACTGCTCAGAAGACAGTATAATATAATTAAAAAGTTATTCATAGTTCCAAAGGATGTCAATACCATAAATAACTTGTGCAAACCTGAAATATATAGTTTGCCGGGTTTTTTTTTGTATTAGATCAAGAAGGAAGTGATCTCCTATACAAAAAACATGTTTGCTTGAGTAATTAAAGGAATGGATCTGCCTCCAATAGGCATTTGCAAGTCTATTTGTCCCTATTAAATTAATGCTTTTGCAAAACATTTTATTTAGTTATTTCCATCTCTTTACAGTTTATCAACACTTTCTTTTAGAAGCCTCTCAGTCACCTACTTCCTCTTTAGCAGTTCATTTGGAATCTTAAGTCAGGGATTTGAATGAAAGGCTTGAGATTTCTTGGCAACCAATCAGAATCTTTCAAGTGTGCAACCTCATAATGCTGTTGCTGAGTAACCAATCAGAATCTTTCAAGTGTCCAACTTTGCCGAGCTGCTGTCCACCTGCTTCTTTATGATTGTTTCTTTCAGAATTCTCAAACCTGTAGATCAAGTGAGTGACATGAGGAAGTAGGTGAGAGAGGAGCGGCTTCTGTAAGCAAGTGGCTATAAATCCCAAAAAACAATGAAAATAAATAGAAAATGTGTATTGTAAAATTTATTTATTTACCAGTGACAATTATATGTCAAATAACTGTTGGGTGTTGAACTGTTTCTTCAACCCCAGAAAACTTTCTACACAGGGGAACATTTATTAGAGGAATTCTTAAATGTGGATAACAGCAATGTTAAGTTATTGGCATTTTCACAGGGGAACGTTACCGTTATCTCTTCATTACAGCAGGCATTCGCTACATCCAGTGATATTGCTAATGTTTAAACAACCACCAGCAATGAAAATAAAAATGAAAGCATCAAAGCACAGCTGTAACAAGCCAATATCAATAATGTACTTTGGCAAAAAAAGGTAATTATGGCACGTCGTTTTACTGATGTTCCATAATTATGCCCCAAATGTCTTACCAGAAATTCAGCAGTCTTTTATGTTAAATCCTGTTGAAAGATTGATAATAGAGAAGATCAAAATGTTTCAACAGGGGCCAAAATTTGCACCAATATTGCAGCTTTGTAACTTATAAACCAGTTCAAATACAGAGAAATTAGATCAACATAAGTATTTCACAGTTCTCAAATGAAACTTCTCCAAAATCTTCCTAGTTACAAAGCTGAGGGGGTTATTCACTACGATGCAAATTCGATTGTCGAATTCGCAAACAGTGGATTCCCATAGCAAATCCACTACAATTTCCCCATTGTAAAGTCGCAACAATTTCCCCATAATAAAGTCGCGACTGCTACAATATTCTCATTATAAAGACGCAACTGTGACAGTAGCAGCCTATTGCAACTGTGTTTATCTTGCGAATTCGCACCTATACTCAACAATTTGGACTTCAGTGAAGAACCCTCCCAAGTGTCTATTTACAAAGCAAAGGTATACATGATAGTTAAACACTAGCGTGACAAGTCACAATCATGTTACATGTCTAGTTACAATACCAGGTGAATAACAACAACCCAGTTACAAATCCTTGTATATAATTTTGCAGACCAGTGTACTACTATGACCTCATAAGGAACCCACAATCTTCAGTAAGCCCATAGACTTGAGTGCATACATTTATTGAGTAAACCTTTGCCTGGGTTTATTTCATGTTCATAATATGGTCATCTATATTCACTGTTACAAGCTGCACTATTTACTGTCCTTGCTCCTCTAATGAGCAGTACTTGAGCTTCTTTTGTCTGTTGGTGTTACTTTTTGTGTGCTGCTAAAGTTGCTCCAGCCCCCAGTTCAACTGCTCCTACTCCATGTGCTCTCCAGTGTTACTGAGTTACAGTTCTATTTTTTCTGCTCCAAAAATTATTTTGATTTAGAGTTCTGTGATTCCTGTTTCTTGTGCTCCTGCAAGTTACAGTTCCACTGTTCATGCTCCAAGTGCTCCTGTGAGCTGCAGTTCCTTTGTTCAACCACTGTGTGCTCCAGTGAGTTACAAGTCCTGCATTTCAGCTCTCTAGTGCTCTCATGCTACAGTTTCTCTTTTACTGCGGTGTGTGTGATCCATTCAGTTACAGTTTGGCTGTCACCTCTCCAATGTTCTTTTATGTTCTAGTTCCTTTGATCCATTTCTGCCAGCTACCACGGAGAGTTAAACTGTGGGCCTGAGACCTGGAACTTCATTGCGGGGGTTAAAAGTAAAGACCTAAAGCCAATCAGAGTCCATGTCCTAAGATTAATCAGTGCTTTCAATACTGTGGCAAGAGGATCTTGATTACAGTATTCCTCATGGTTCCCATGTCATTGTCCAATGTAGCATTTTGTATTAATCAACATCAAAATTCATTTGTTTTAATTCAGTCCTTGCCTAAATCTAAATTTTAAAACTGTGGCCAGATTGTGATAAAAAAATTCTACAAAATTGTAAAATGGTTTTAAAAAAAAAGGATAAAAATGTATTTAAAACAGATGATGAAACCATTTTTGTACCATTAATGGTTACCTATTCAGTTGCTGCTAAATGAACACAACTAAAAAATAGGTGATGAAACAAATTTAAAAAACGGCAAACAAAAAGATTAAAAACCCTTGATAAAAATGCCCCATTGCATCCTTATCATACTAAATAAACAAGATCAGACACTATGGGCGAAATTTACTAAGGGCGGATTTAGTTCGCCTGAAGTAAATTTCTGACCGCACGTGCGGTATTCTGATCGATTTGCGATCGCAATTCTGATCGAATTGCGATCGCACAATCGCAATTGCGCTTGATTTGCAATCGCGCGATCGCAAATCAATCGGAATACCGCACGTGCGGTCAGAAATTTACTTCGGGCGATCGTTTCGCCCTTAGTAAATTTCACCCAAAAGGTAATGTTATAAAATTCACAGTTCATCAGCAAAGTATAACCCCTTTTTTTGTGCTCTTGTTCATCATAATTAAGGTTTGGGTGCAAATCCTAGAGTTGCTCAGTACTTCGTAGGTTAACATTTCTATCTGTATAAAATGCTTTTGCCTTCCAAAACCAATTAGCAATTGGACTTGTTATAGTGCTTATGTCTGAGAAAGTATACTCTTGAGCAAAGACAGATACACAAGACTCAGCCTATCGAATACTATGTTCTACAGCTCATTTATATCCATTCTCCTGAGAATTTCTTTCTCATTGAAGACAAATGAGACACTGTGAATTATTGAACTCAGCTGTCATGAATGGCTCCTATGATTATTGCCTGGTTAGTATTGACCTTTTACTTATAAAAAAAAAAAAACGAATTTCCATTCAAAGGTTAAAAAATGTATCTTAGAAATAGCCTGGCCCCCAGGCAACTAGAACCATTGCAAACCCGCAGTTAAGTAGTTAATAACCCGTAACCTATAGTGTGGGTTTATAGAGGCCTCGGGACTGTCTGAAAACAGAAGGCGGCTGCTGCCATATTGTTTACATGAAGGGAATTCGAATACAGACAAAAAGATGTAAATAAAACTGTCCTTGCAAGAGTCACCTAAGAAATATATTCCAGCACTCATACTGAAAGAGAAAACATGTTTCCTTTTGTTGATAGAAATTCAATAAGCTTTATTTGCTACACCTGAAATACAAAGGAATCAGGAACAATCTTATCTTCTTCAGCATTCTGCCGCTATAGCCAAGACTGTCTGCAATAGTAAAACCAATGCATAATGTATACATATATGTGTGTTTGAAGTGATGAAGCTTCCTGTTTTCAGTTAAGCTTTTAAAGCATCTTGTCTGAAAATACTGTAGTTCTGTTCATTTTGAAAATCCCCTTATCATCTCTGAAGCTAAATCCTTTCAAAGTGAATGCTAAAAAGTGAAAGAAAAAATACGATTGTTTGACTATATCTTATTTTCTAATTTTTTTTTTTTTTTTTTTACCAAATAAATGTTGTGGGGATGGCATTTATCATAAAAACAGTTTTAACCAATAAGTGCAAAATAAGATCCATCAGGTAAACATTCATTGAAAAAATAATGGAAAAGCAGCATTAAACTCATACATGGGCGAAATGTATTAAATTTGTATATTTTACCGATCGATGGAATTTTTGAAATTTTGAGAGAAATTTAAAAATTTCGATTGAAATTTAATTCGATCAATTGATCGAAAACTCGATCGATCAATCACTTCGCCTTTAATAAATTTCACCCAATTGTATCCAAGTTTGGAGTTGTGTCACGTGTACTACCCAGGGGGGTAGTGTGATCCTAACTTTGTATTCCGAGCTTGAAAAAACCACTATTTTCAAAATGCTGTACAGCAAGACTTCCCAAATTCAGAGGCTTATTGACTAAACTCCAAATTGTTGTGTAAAGGTGTGAATTCACCAGCTAAACAAAGTCGCAATAGACTACTATTGTCGCAGATGCAATTTTATTGTGGGAATATTGTCGCAGTCGTGACTTTATAATTTTCGCACATTCTCACTTTAGTCAATAACCCTCTCAGTCTTTAAATATTTCTAACAGGTTAATTCTACATTACATTCTGCCATCTTCAGACCATCCGAGAAGGTTGGAGTCTGTCTAGTGCCCTGAGTGTTCAGGTAAAAATTCCTCACTCAGACAGGGATCCCTTTAGTGTGTAGCCTAGAGATGCTTCCAAAGCTTTCATGTTGCATATTAAGCTTTGCTAGACAGAGACCACCGTGTGACTCCCAGGGGGAAACCTGCTGTGTTGTTCTCCTGCCATAAAATAAATGTGAGTAAATGTAATTTATTTGAATTTATTGAATTTTGACCACAATGATGTTACATGAATTATAGAGAAACTGATCTAGCTAGACCAGTATTCATCTGACAATCCTCACATGACCTTGGTTCTTCACATAGACCTCCCCCCCCGCTAGATCAGGTAAGTATGATTTACTACTGTAGTTCCCCTTTAAGTACAAAGGCAACCATATTGATGGCTCTTTGTATATGGTTCTGAGAAGCCCTGGGCCCTGGTAATTTATCCTAGTCCCCCACAATGTGAACTTTGAAGTTAATGAAGTTAACTTTGAAAGTTGTAAGCTTTTAGTTACAATGCTAAATTATTTATATTGTTAATACATATGTGCACGTTTAATTCTATTTTATTACAATTAATCTGACGGCTTTAACTCTGTAGGGTCCATTTGCAGTGAACATTCTAATCAGCACAGTTGATAAACAGTGCAGTGGGTGATAAACAGTGAAAAGCATTCATTATAAACTACTTCAAATACAAATATGGGTTACACAGAATAAATGTGTTTTATGCATATTAATTCAGAAGTATTAGTTCATGTTAATTCAGAAGGATTAAATTATATTTAATTCCCCAAACCCTTCCAATAGGTGTCTTTCCATGAGAAACTTTCCATATCTAATATCTTATCACGGTTTGTTTTATGCAAATGTTATTCATTTATAAAACGTTGAATAATAGTTTTTATTTCCAGTCATTTACTACTTCCATACACATGTAACTAGCTATCAATAATTAAGAGATCCATTGTGAATCTACTAAACTGCAATCATGGTTTCATTCTTCCCCTAAATTAAGGATTAGGGTACATGAGAATCACCTACATCTAAGAAAGTATCTAAGACTCTAACAAACATTCAAACATGTTACTGATTTTTGTGGGACATTTATTCTATTTTTGTAATTATTAAATAGTTTTTCAATATATTACCTATAAGATATTTTACTAATTATACCCATGTTCTTTTCTATATTAGCTTTCTGATCCCACAGTGTTAGCTGTTGTGGTATACTGTTAAATTAAAATGTGACAAATTCTTCAAATGCTATTGCTGATTTTATCTGTTAATGAAAAGATCATATTTGAGGACAATTATGTTTTAAAAAGCAATGCAAGATTTGTTAATGTCTTAAAGGGGAACTAAAGTCAGATTACATCTTTACATATGCAGTACTATACCTTAGTGAGAAGCATTTCTCCCCAGTAGATGTTTCATGTGATGCAGAATGATTGAGTAGGCAGCACTGATAAACTCCCACAACAGGAAATGTGTGACATGTAATAGCCAGTTTTCCATGAAAAGATACCCTCCCTCCAGATATTTTTGCCCTACCTACTACTTAGCACATGTGCACAAGTCAGCATTCCTCTGTAATTTCCTGCATCCCAAGCTTAATTTATGTGGCCAAAAAGTCTGCACACTGCTTAACCAATAACAGTCAGGCAGCTTTTTCTTCTCATGTTGCCTGACTTGCAGAACAGAAAGGAGAGGGAGAGGAATTTATTATCTAGTGTAATTGTACAGCTATTATTACTATTTAAGATTTCATGTTTGTTTGTTTTTTAATTTAAATTTAAAAGACCCTTTCTAAATCTTTTTTAATTTATGTTGACTTGATTTTTAAGTCACAGTTTGCAGGATTCTACTGTAATTTATAGCAGTGAATCACATTACTGACATTAAACTTCATTTAGACTGTAAGCTTTGTGTTGCAGGGACCTCCAACCTCTTGTGTCAAGCTCAACATATCACTTAAAGGGGGGAATTCACCAAAGTGCGAAGTGAGGTGCAGATCCTTCGCCTCACTTGGCGCTGACTGTTATGCGCTCGCTGATGTCCTGCACGCGGACATCAGCAAATACTTTAAAGGGATTCCAGTCTCAGAGAGACCACTCGAGTCGCCTCGCCGAGACTGGAATTCCTTCAATACGTTCGCTAATGTCCGCATGCAGGACATCAGCGAGCGCATGACAGTCAGCGCCAAGTGAGGCGAAGGATCTGCACCTCACTTCGCACTTTGGTGAATTCCCCCCAAAATGTTATATCCTTGTGATCTTATACTGTACTGTATATTTTAATACACTTTTCCCATATCTGTAATATATTTTTATTACTAAACTGTACAGTACTGCGTATGTTTGTGGCGCTTTATAAATAAAATTATACACACATACACACATACAAATATTAATGGTTGGAGCTTAAAAATCAGTTCTCTAAAGAATACAGAATTTTTAATACTTTCTCAGGTAATTAGTTTGGGCAGAGGTCATCAGGTCAATTAATATTTACAGACTTTTGTAAATTACAAGTCTTCATCAGACTTGATGTTCATGTTCTGCTTTTTAATATAGAGCAAGAACTGAAAAATAGTGAGTCTTATAACAGACAATCTTTAATCTCTACCCCATTAACAAATAACACCCAATAACATCTAAAAAAAAAAAACCTCATTATATTATAAAACCAGTGGGAAAAACTGACACAAGGAAATCTTGTTAATTGAAGGTTTTGGGCTGATTTTTTTGAAGGACCAGTAACCATCTGGATTGATGTGGTTATTATTCTTATAAAATACTTGTAAAAATATTTAGGGGAATTAATCAACAGGAGCAATTTTTACAGAGGTCTAGTAACCCATAACAACCAATTTTCATTTCATAATTCTTGCTTCCTTTACAGCAGTGAACTGGTTGCTAAGGGTTACTAGACCTGTGTATAGTTTGCCCCGATGATAAATTCCCCAATTAACTTTAAAGTTATAGTCCAGATTTCTATTATTTAATGTTTCTCTTGGCTGGCCTCATTTATCGTCTGTCTGTTAAGTTAACAACCCCAGCTTTGTCCCATTGTTTATATGGATATTTGGATATAAATATTCCTGAAGTGCCCAAGAAAGTCCAAAGAAAAGGACGTAAACAGTAAAAAGAAAAGCAACACAATAAAATAAAAATCAGGAAACTTTACATTGGGTAAAATTTTGGTCTGAGTTCCTTGTGAGTCTATTCAGCTGCCACCAGTGGGTGGGTTACCTTGAGGGCTGTGACCTGGTAGGTGCCTGATGCAAAGGCCATACCTTGTGGGGGTTTCAGGGTGAAGACCTGGCTCTCCTTAGACTCCCCGCCTCAGTGCTAATCTGTGCCAACTCCCGCTGTGGTATTGAGAAACCACTATCAGTGCTTTTGCACTCTGCACCTGTACCTTAGTCTGCACCAGTACCTGAGTCTGTACTTGTACCTGCATCTGAGTCTGCACATGTACCTGCATCTGAGTCCGCACTTGTACATGCACCTGTACCTGAGTCTGCATCTGAGTCTACACCTCAGTCTACTAAGTGGGTTAGTAACTGGCTCAATGGTAGGAAACAGAGGGTTGTTATAAATGGTACATA
>WMED01009614.1:0-16208 GCA_019650415.1 Pipa parva | reverse complement strand
AAGGTGTGTCAGGTTCCTCTCCCTCTATATCCTCATCTCCTTCCATCTCCTCCAGCTGCTGCTCCTGTCCTGTCACCTGAGTCAAAAAGCCATTCATTTCGACTTCCAATGCATGTGCATTTGTCTCCTCCTCCTCATCCTCCTCCAGTTCTGCCCCCACCGTACTCGTGTGGCCATGAGATGTAACCACTGCAGCACCCTCACCACACAGATTACTAAGCATCAGCTCCAGGATATGCAGAAGTGGAATGATGTCATTCATGCCATAATTCTGGCAACTGACAAATAAAGTAGGATCCTGTGGTATTTTAGCAAAAAACAGCCATACTGCCGAATATTACATTTTCCCACTAGAGCTACGCACAAATTGACTGCTGCTGACGCTTCCTTGTTGAGCAACTGTGCCACTAGTCTCTTGTACTTGAGAGGCTGATGTTCTACCCCGTGGCTGTTTGATTCCATTGAAATCAATGGTCCGTCTGAATTCCGATATCGATACCAATATCGATATCAGCAATATCGATATTGCGATATCGGTAAAAACCGTTCGATATTGCGATGATTGATTTTAATAAATTTCACCCTAAGAATAAATATGTATAGCTGTTTGCAGAAGATCAATCAATCCACTGAGACAAGTCTAAGTGCAGGTAAAAACATTTCTATTATTTTTTAATCTCTATTTTACTCATAGCCCCACAATTAAAGGAGCCTATAGTACAATACCTTTCAGTATGGCCTCTTGTTTCTTTTCCCAAGAAAAAAGGCAGCAGGAAGGTCATTAGTGAGAGTGATGATGTTTGTGGTAGTGGTAATCAGAATTTTTTTATTCCAGTCAATTGAATTACTTAGACCACCATTGTGGGATCAAAGAGGTTAATAAAACATATGCCCTTTACTGACATTTCCTTTTCTTGATAGAGCTAAAACAAATATAAAATTAAAGATTAAAAATAATACTGCATTATATGATTGTTAATGGTGAATGACAATGCCATTTTTATCATCTGGTCTTCATGTTCCCAGTTGTCACTTCCCTTTTAAAAAAGGTCTCTGGAACATTAAAGTGTAAGTAAAGTTATTGACCAAACTATATATATACAGTATATATATATATATATATATATATATATATATATATAATGTAGAAACATAAACATAAACATTTAAAAGTATAAACAATTTTTTTTTTTGAGTTATTACCTCTTAATCTTGCTGCATTAATCCTTTCTGATTTCTCTATAGTTTCTCTTCCTGCTTAGTCCCCAGAAGCCGCCGCCCCTAATGAGGTCACACAATCACTCATTCTGCTAGTGCATGTGTGTAATCTGATCCTTTCCTTTTACTGCAGTGAGACAGTGCATGTTTAGCCATGAAATATTTCATATTTTCTTGCACACGGACATCAGCGAATGCTTTAAAGGGATTCCAGTCTCGGCGAGGCAACTCAAATGGTCTCAGTGAGACTGGAATCCTTTTACAGCGTTTGCTGATGTCCACGTGCAGGACATCAGCGAGCGCATAACAGTCAGTGCGAAGTGATGCGAAAGATCTGCACCTCACTTCGCACTTTGGTGAATTCCTCCTTAGGAATTCTGCCAATATATTCACCTTAGTTACTGAATAAAGATATCACCAAACTTACATTTTTATGTTCTTTTCCTGACTAACCCATGGCTAACACAATGACAACCCCCTGAATCCCTCATCAGGGTCATTAAAATGCTTTTCTTCTATTGTGACAGAAGACTAGATCAATAAATGCAACAAAAAACTATAACGAAGCACACATAATGACTTAAAAACCAAAGTAGCTTTTATGATAATTATGAAATCATTTACCATAAAAATATCTAATATATCTTCAAATGATATTGTACCACTGAAAATCTCATGCATTGCACTACTGGAAATCTCATCCCTTGCGCTACTAAAGTGTTACCCTTTACACTACTGGAAATCTCATCCCTTGCGCTACTAAAGTGTTATCCTTTACACTACTGGAAATCTAATTTCCTGCAGACTACTACAGCATCTACAAAAATTAAACCAGCAGAGCAACCAATCATATAATTCCTTTATTTATTAATGTAGACTAAAGTTTTAAAACACCATCCAGGAAATCCATCAACAGTGGCAATTGTTTAAAGAGATCTAGTAACCCATAGCAACAAATCAGCAGTCAGCATTCTCTGGTTGAAGGAAGCAAGAATGATAAAATACAACTTCTGATTGGTTGCTATAGGTTACTGGACCTCTTTAAAGTTTGCTCTTGATGAGGGATTCCACTGCATGAGTCCTACAAAAAAAATGTTAGAGGATTCCATGTATCTCCAAGAAATTACTTCCATTCAAATATTTGTTGGAGAAAATTGCTGGTTAATATTTTAACTGACCGTATTTCACTTTCTCGTTCATGTATATATACAGTACTATATTTAATTTAGTGCAATGTTAAGATGTAAACAAGAAATAATGAGTTAATACATAATATGCATTGCAATGTAGAAATGAACAAAAATCCTTTCGGTTTTATATCTGTGACTAACAAATAAGTACAAATACTGACAGACTCATAAAGAAAATTACACATGAGTTGTAGGCATACTAAAATGGTGTGTGTACCTAACTTAACATCTAACACATATAGAGACTGACAGCTTTTTAATTAAGAGTCTCTCAAGTATACGCTTTGCTATCAGCATATTAATGATCTGCACACAACAGAGAGTAATGAAGTAACAATGTATCTTGATAATGAATAGAAGATATACTGCAGTATATTAATGCAGAACTTCCTACACCCCAGTCTTTATTGTAAAATAAAGAGACAGTATTTTTCAAGTTCTATTTTCTTTAGATGGTGGCAACAACAAGAAACTATAGACATCCCATTAATAACTCTAACAAAAAGCAGGTAAAGACTTTGTATCAAACATCACTTTTTTCTAACAAGAGCAGAAAGGACTTTTTTTCTCATGTCAGTATCAATAATTACCTTTAGGAACTTATTATACATGACATCAATAAACCTTGCAATCAGTATACGTCAAATTATATTTGGAAGGTTTAAAAATGTAATCAGGAGTTTCCATGCATCCTGAAAAAACTCTGTTCCCATGGTTTATGTCTTAGTTTTCAAATTCTTGTTCATTGATGGCTTAAGTCATACAGGTTTACCAGCAGAAACCCACATTACGCCATAGAGCACAATAAGTAGAATATTTGTGGTCCTCCTTCCCCTGGGCATACCTGCATAATATTGCATTTCCTTTCAGATTCACATATTGTGCACAATAACCCACTGCTACTCTACTGGGTCAATTACATGCAGACCTGTCATAATACTCAAAATATTGAAGAGAAGAAAATGCACATACTTTTTTTCCAGATTTTGGTATATAACCTTTTATTGGACCATAGATGCGAGGTGCACAGGTGTACAACGGAATGACGTCTGCCGGCTCATAAATATTCATAGCATGTGGGAGACAGTGGGAGACAGCCGGGAGTACATCCTATGAATATGAGCCGGCAGACGCGTCACGCTACGGAATGACGTCTGCCGGCTCATGAATATTCATACCAAGTGCGTTCAGTGGGAGACAGCGCGAGAGGAAGCTTCAGTAGGTAAGTAATATAGGTTATACGCGTGTATAAGTCGAGAATAGGATTTTAAATGCTTTTTTTTACCTAAATTTCTCGACTTATACACGAGTATATAACAGTCAATGCCAAATGCATAAATCAAATCAAAGAGTGTCAAAGGATGCGAAGTCATGCAAATTGATGTGAATTTCTGTATTGTACTATATATAAGTAAATAATACATGTATTTTTATGTCACCTTATCCCTAGGTCATTCTGCCATTTATTCACATTCACCATTGTCACCAATAGTTGCCTAATGCCAAACCTGACATCAGTCGCCCAATTCCGAACTCTGATGTGACGGTGGAAAAACTGGTGAACTTTGAACCGTTTACTTCTCCAAATTTGCTCCTTTGACAGAATCTGACACTTGCTGAATGGGTGAAAGACCTGCGCACTTACACATAAAGTGTTACAAAGTGCTCTGTAAGTCTTTGACTATCATAAGCAGTCCAATTAGTCATGTACTGTATTTGCCACATCGCAGAATTTGCTGAATACGTAAATATGTGGAAGTGGCAAATAAATGCAAACTCACAACTTTATGCCACTATCAGACTTTAATGAATAAGGCCATAAACATTGTCCATGACACTGGCATGTTCATCTTTGCTTTCACTCTTTGTGCCCAACAGCATAAAACAGCCTTGATCACCTTCAAGTTCTTACCATTTCTAATCAATCTTGGCAACACCCTTGTAAATATCACTTTACTTTATATTTACTTTTATTTTCTGCATGATTTCCTCATGATTTATGGAACACACTTTTTTTATGTTACTTTGGATATCGCAATTCTTTTCAGTGTTTTAGTGGACATTCTGCAACCAAATGGGGTTAAAGCTTTAAAGTAATATTCAATGAAATGATGAGTTAGCAACTAGAACCAAGTTGATTAAAATGGAGTTTTATTATTTATTAGAATTTGCTTTAAATGACTATGAATAGAGGAACCTATTATATATTTTCAACCTGGCAGATCAATTGCATTCCTGGTTTCATTATTCAGTTTTTAGTTTTTCATTTTGCTATTTAGCTACAATCCATTGTAACCACATTAAACACGTCACAAGAATATCATTATATAGGGGGTTATTTATCAAGCTTTTTTCTGGTTTTTAAAGATCGAAAATAACTTTTTGATATATAAAAAATGCATAAAAAAGTTATTTCTTACATGGCAAAAAGAGTATTTTTAAATAGCCAATACCGACATAATAAAATAAAGACTGTTCCTCCAGCAATAGGCCTTTAAAAAACCTTTTCGACTTTGATAAATAACCTTTTTGTTAATCTGATTGGCAACATAAGGGACATAAAGGAGTTATTTGTTTCCTTTGTGGCACATGTTTCTATATATCTGTTTCTTGTATACAGGAATATTTATTGAAATGTAGTAAAAAAAACAACATAACCCTAACTCTTTATTTGACATTTTGGATTTTGATGTTACCCTCATTATTATTATTAATATTATTATTTCATATTTTATTCAGAATTGTACCAGCTACTGTAGAATTGTATAACTGGGGGAACATGAAGACTGCATATGCTAATATTTCAATGAAATGCATTAAATACATTTTTTGGGTGTTTTAGAGAATGGAGATGTCACACTGTCATTTATAGTCTATATATGGATGGGAACATTTTGTTTATTCACAGTTTCCAAATGCCAGGTAGGAAAGATATTATAATTGTCAATTTTTAAGGATATGTTACATCACTTCTGATCTATCCTATTATTTTGAACAAGCTGATATCTTGGTTGGTAATCTAAGGATGAAGGGGAATGGATGTTAATATGTGAAAAAAAATAAACTGAAATAGATCATTTGAATAGTAAGGAATTTATTCAAGTAAACCTAAACTGAGCATCCAATTATATTATATTTGTGTTCACTGATGTAAATCTGAGAAAGTCTACAGGAAACATTCCACAGACTGATGCCATATATGGAACAAATAAGAAAAATTTGAATACACACCTGAGGGGCAAAATGTAATAAAATTGAAACTATTGATATCCCGATATTGATACAACCAATATTGGCTGATTTTTGCAGATATCGCGATATCAGCTTTTTTTTTACCGATATCGCGATATCTATACTGTTGATATCGTAATTTGCCGATATAGGCAATATCAATGTTGCGATATCGAATTACTAGCAATAGAAATTAACAGATTAAGAGATTTCAATAGAATTTCGATATCGCGATATTGGCAAAACTCGGTCAATATTGCAATATCAGCAGTATAAATATTGCAATATCGGTAAAAATGGCCAATATTGTGATATCAGCAATATCAATATTGTGATATTGGTTAAAACGGCTGATATCGCGATATCAATATTTTTGATCTTATTACATTTTGCCCAGGGCAGAAGTAAGGTGTGTATGTGAAGCTATTTCCCCCACAGAGCTAGGCAAAGACTCAATCAAGATCCAATTGGTAAATTAAAAGAAATAAAGGTCTCACACACAACATGAGGTATAAAACCTAAAATAGTTTACCGACCAGTGTTGCAGTGTTACAACAGAACAACGCCATACTGTATGGAAATCTGTTTAAGAAATCAATCCTTATTTTCATATCGTAGATGAAGAACAAATATTGGTGACAAAGTGATATAGTGGGATACTGATATTTCCAAAACTTCTACCCATCTCCAGACTTATCAAAGAGACAAATTTCCATGTAGAAATTGATAACATTGCTCTGGCGCCATACAGTAAAGTCACTGGGGTGTTCCCTTGTGACATGGCTAGGGTGATATATTTTATCAAGTGTCTATACTTTCTGGGCTATATAGGATAAACATCCTGATCCATAAAAAATCAATTAAATCATTAAATGATAATCTCATGTTTTATCCTGAAAAATTTACCATACAGTGAAAAGATGATAAAAAGTTGAATAGTGAGTAATCACTTAAAAGACAGGTTAATTCAGACTGAATACTTTTATGGTATGGACATTTCAAATAATCCAAATTGAATGATGAATAAAACTTATTTACAGTTTAAAATTGTTGTTACCAAGTATTATATTCCTTTTATTCTATATTACACCAGAATTTGCAATTCTGCTAATTTGCAATTTTGCTTTAGGCAAACTACAGTATGTATGCGTCAGATTATATGTATATGTAATATTTTGTGCATTTTAAAGAAAGATAATAAGATAATAAAACAAATAAAAAGCATTATTTAATACACTTTATTTATAGTATTGTTGAATGGATATGTTTACTATTTTGTTGCTATTATATGCAGATTATTGTCACTAAAGCACTTGTTTTGAACAGGTCATTTTGTTAAATCTCTTTTTGTAAAAATAATTAGGTTCATAAATGTAACCTCCCCGACTGGTTGGGAGAGTTTGTATTTGTCTATATAAGTTTGCATTAAAATGTGTATTTGTATATCTGATAAAGGGAGGTTAATCTCCTTAAGCAATGTACTGCCTATTATTTCCACCAGATTTCACTGGTGGTTATTCACTAAAGTCTGAATTGTTGCATATAGATGTGAATTTTCCAGATAAAGGCAGTCGCAATAGGCTGCTACTGTTGCAGTCATGTCTTTATAATCAGAATATTGTCGCAGTCGCGACTTTATTATGGGAAAATTATCGCAATCTTAACTTTAAAAAATTGTCGTGACTTTACAATGGGGAAATTGTTGTGGATTTGCTATGGGAATCCGCTGTTTGAGAATTTGACAGTCAAATTCACACCTTCATAAATACCCTAAATGTTTTTTTCCACCCGCACTTGCCACTTAGATGTTCCTACATTTTATCATAATTGTAGGAGATTTATTCCTCTGAGAGATCCTCTACATCTCCTTAATGTAAGGCAACATAATAAGGACAATAAGGCCTCTGACCTTCTGGTCTCATCAAGTCTTGGGGGGGTTATTCACAAACAGCAGATTCCCATAACATATCTGTGACAATTTCCACATTGTAAAGTCGTGACAATCTTTTAATGTTAACATTGCTAAATTCCCACAATATTCTCATTAAAAAGACACGACTGTGACAGTAGCAGCCTATTGCAACTGTCTTTGTCTGGCGAATTCGCACCTATATACAACAATTCAAACTTTAGTGAATAACCCCCCTTGGTCTCACTTAAGGTGAGCTTAAAGATTTACAGGGCAAATTTATCAAAGTATTTACAATTATAAAACTAAGCAAAATAATCCTTCTGTTACTCTGGAAAGCTCTGTGGGCCTTGAATTCACATCTATTTGCCCCTTCCCCATGTTTGTTTATTAAGCTAAGTGGATTTCAGTGTACATGTGTGTTGTATTTAAGCCTTTTGCTGCAGCACTTCTGTATCAGCTCTTCTACACTATATTGACTAATTATTTTTAGCACAATTTTCAGGGCTACAATTGATCGACTACTATTTCTCAGCAGGTGGAGGTACCCAGAATGTGTTAAAGCTGGTGATCCCTTATAATACATGGAAAATCTGTCCAGCATACTCTTATGCAATTTGCTTTCAGTGGAATATTTATTTCCTAATTTGTTCTCTTGTATAGTGATTTAACTATATAAGAGTTATATGAGTCCTTCCCCACCCCCACCCCCCATTCTTCTGGACTTAACATACATTCATCTGCATGTATATTCTCTATCACTATTTTAACTATTTAATTTAATTTAATTTAATAACTATTTAGGTTATATCTGGTAAAGTATTTTATTCTATATTTATTCATTTATTTAAATCAATTATCTTATAATTGTCATTCTGGTTTAAATGCTATGTCAAGTGTACATTTATTGATCCATGCTTGTAATTCACTGTCTATCGCTATCTGCCGCTGTGGTTGCCATTGTCTTTCTATGACGCATTTGTAATTTTACTGATTCGTATATATGTACTTATCCAGTGACAAATAAATAAATCTAATCTAATCTTATTAACTACTTTCTATGGCTTTTAAAAGTCGACCATTTCAGAATATACTGGATAATGTAATTTTTCTTAAATCTTCATATTCAAATGTAATGCAACCTCCCTTAGACTGCTGAATCAATTTCCTTTATGATCAATTATGCCCTAATTAGTCTTGTTCAGTTCCCAAAACCAAGAAAATTGGGCGGTTATGTGCTAAAACTCTACTTTGTAAGAAGAATATCTATATATATTCATATTTTATTTTTATGTGGGGCTTGTTCATGAAACTCCAAACAGTTGCGTAAGGTTCTGAACTCACATTTATTAACTATTTTCCCATATGCAAGGTATTCAAAAAACTACAACAGTCACAGAATAATGGTGCACTTTTCATGCATGTGCACAGGTAATTGACCTATTCATCAAGCCTTAGAGTCTGTCAAAGTAGAACATTTGGAAAGGCTTTCTGTGTCAAATTTGCCAGCTTTTTTTTCTAACTCTTATATGGGGCAATAAGAAAATATGTGCTGGCATGATATATAGACCTAGAAAAAACTCAGTTTTGCACATCTCTCTACAAAAATCATTAGTTGCCATTGAATAAACTATGATTGCACCCCAGAATGTTTCAACCCAGAATTGGTTCACTCCCTCTTCAATAGGCAAGTCAGAAAATAATTTCTTGTTTCACCACAGTCCTTTTGTGTATCTCAAAAAAAATATTTTGCATTCCTGGTATTGTTTTATCGGTGTACATTTTATAGTCATAAGAATGTCTCTCATTAGAAATTCTAGACATCAGCTTTTAAATTTAGCAACTTAAGGGATTCTTTAATATATATCAACTATTTTCTCACCCTATAGCCTATTATTTTATGAATCTTAAAACACAATTTGACTTACATAATTCTGTATTCCAGACATACCACAAGATCATGGAAGGTCCCAACGACCCCCACTAATCAAATAGGTAAATAAACTGAGCACTAAATTCCGTGTGGAAACATGGGCCTTCACTTTTGTAAACCTGACACAAGCATCCAAATGTATCAAACATGTAGAGTACAGCTTCAAAATCGCTCTTTATTTGTCAGATATTTTTACAGTCACTTGTGTTGGCCCAAAGTATGGCCCCCTGTGATACATCTGTTAGGAATGTCTACTTTTAAAAACTTATTGGTAGCATATTCTGGATTTTTTATGCACTATCACTAATATAGACTTTCAAATAACACATTTGATATACCCAGAACTCCTCTCTGTAAACTTCTTAATATTTTTCTCAATCACAAGTTGATTGCAGGATGATTGCTACTAGCTAGATACTGGAAGATGCTCCACATTTCTTCTATAATGTATGGAAACAGGTTGATTCAACTGTTGGTTGAAATTGACTCTTTTTCACAGACAAACAAAAGAGTTGATTTATGAGTAAGTCACTTTAGCTTAATTTATATCTCCCCCTTGATAAATTCCTCTAGTGCTTGTTAGCTGTGAAACATCACTCTTTAAGTGTTATTTTTTTCACCACACCTACTTTTATACATGTTTAAAAATGTCCATACTAACTTTTGCTGCTTATTACTTTTTTTTGATGAAGTTTGTGAAAATAATTCACTTATTATTTCCAAAAATGAGGAATTTTTCTTTTCTCTGTTATATACCACATTAATTTATATACTGCAGTAAATACAAATACAATCATACAAACATTTTTCTAAAGTTAAATGAACTTTCACGGGGTGCAGAACGTCGGGGGTTGAATATACATGAAGGTAGCCTTTCTCATACTGGATCTCTAAGAATATACATTTCAGAAAAATAGATAAGTAAGTTTTCTACAATGATTTATACAATTTTGCACTAAAAACAAAGCCAAAACTCTAGGCAGCTAACACATGTATTATATGTATTGCACCATCTGGCTGGCACAATACAATTTAGGAATCAAGGAACAATCAATAAATTTAGTTCAGTGCATTATTCTGACTGGTGTTTCTGTAGTTATAAAATCTTCAAGCATGTTTTCTTGTAAAGTCTGTCCGTTGAAGTCTCAATGAAGTGAAGGTAACTTTGCTTTAGGAATAGGTGCTGACTATTCATTTTATGGAATAGTTATAAGCCTGCTGTCTGTCTCAGTAAAGACAGATGCTGTGGATTTCAGAATACACATGTGCTGCATTTAAGATTTCTCCCATAAAAATTCTGTATCAGCTTTTCTATACTATATTGACTAATTATTTCAGGCCTACAATTGATCACCTAATATTTCTTAGGAGTTGGAAGTAAACAGAGTGTGTTATAGTTGGTACATCCCTGATAACACATGGAAAATCTGCCCAGCATACACTTATGCTATTTGCTAAAAGTGGAATATTTAGTTCTTAATTTGTTCTCTTATAAAGCGCTTTAACTAATTTCCATGCCTTATAAACTTTGACCATTTTGACATATTACTGGATAATGTAACTTTTTTAAAATCTTCATAGTCAAATGTAATTCAACCGCCCTTAGACTGCTGAATCAATTTCCTCTATGATCTACTAATGTTATCTATTTATATTATAAAACCAAGCCACTTGGACAGTTATATGCTGAAGCTTTACTTTGTAAGAAGAATATTTATATTTTATTTTTATGAGGGGCTTGTTCATGAAACTCCAGTTTTTTCACTTTTCTCTGGAAATTGCTTTCCATTTTTTTGTCTAATTTTCCCTACTTCTTATGGCCCTGTTGGATCCTCCACAGCAGCATGTGCTGGATTTATCCTCTGAGAAATTCATACAGACCTGGAACTGCAAATCCCCTTGAACAATTGGCCTTAAAAAAATTAATTTCATAATTTGAATGGTCTAGTAATTGTCACTGCACAAAGTATATTATTTTTTTAGGGTACTTTCCAAGTTGTTTCAATAGCAAAGTTTGTCTTCTTTCCACATCAACAATTTTATTGACTAAAAATACTAAAAATACGTGGACATTAATTAATGGCTTATGACCTGCAACAGTAACTGTGCATTTGCTGTGGGAGTTTAAGAGGACCCCAGAATCAATGGGTCATTTCTAGTTTCAGTCTCCTACGTCATCAAAAAAATGCAACTACTTTATTAAAAGAAGTTTTAAAATCCTAAGTGAAACCCACTCGAGAGCAACAAAGGATATAACACAGTTTTTAGTACAACCCGGTGAGGCTGTGGTAGTTTGGACACGTACTGTTTAAGATATAAAAATATATATATTTTTTTTTTTTAAAATTACACACACACATCCAGGTTTACTTACAAATATTTTTAATATGACTTCAGTAACTTATTTAAGTCATATGTTTGCTTTCCAGTTATCATTTACAGCCGTCCATTCTGAATTTTTTTTTTTTTTTATCTTTTAAAAGAATATAAACTTATTTAGACATATCTTCACATTCTGGGACAATAGTATATGTTATGTCACGCTTGTTTTTAGGTTCAAACCAGTGTTTAAGCAAATTTACATGATAAACTTTACTTTCTGATTTCAAACATTCATTATCTCCTCAGCTACTCTTTTAGCAGTTATGGTTCTCATAGGGATTTCTTCAGGGTATTTAGTGCAGTAATCAATCATTGCGAGAATATACCAATTATCTTTAGAACTTTTTCCAATTGACCATAGCATTAAATGGCTCATCTATTACTGGCAAATTGGTAATGGTAACAGTTTGGACTTAGGAGGGACAACGGTTATGTACTGGCATTCTGGGCAACAACCATAATACTCAGTAATATCATCATATATTTCAGGCCAATAGAACCTGTAAAGTATTCTAGCCAGTGTTTTCTTGTATCTCAAATGGCCAGTTATTGGAACATAATGAGCCCATTTTACATTTTTCTGCCTGAATGGTTTAGTTATTAATACCTGTTCTACATGCTCTCCAGTTTTACAATGAACACATAAACTATACAGAATTCTATTTTGTACTTGAAAAGGAAGTGGAACAAATTTTTCCCACATTCAGCCATTTCAACATTTTCCATATCTTGTCTATATGAGTATATTAAGATATCGTCCTGTTGTTGCACTGTTGCAATATCTACATTCCATGGCCCTGTAACCCTGTAACCATATAATCATCTTTGTCCTTCAGAGACAATGTTTGGAAGCTTGGGACTGATGAGGCAGGTGTCTGTCTGCAGGTAAAAATAATTTCAAAAGCAAAATAGCTATTTTGCATGAGACAAAACACACCTTACCTCAAAGGAAATTGCGCCAGATAAATGTGTAGTTAACACTAGTAAAAATGCTGTTATGCCAAACAATAAAATTTGCTGTATTTTAGAGTAAAATCACAAACAGAGATGCAACTTTACTTTATAGTGGTAAGACACTGGAACCAATAAGCGATTAGCTTTAATCAGTTTACTGCAGTTGCATTAATTTAACAAAGTTTCCAATAGGTTGCTGGCAAGTTAGCAACTATATTGCTAAACTATTTCAAAGATGGAGGTGGCTATTAGTATTTGTGACAGAATTCTTAATGGTATATTACAACTTTTTTCATATGTGCAGTGAGTTACCATTTCATATTTCTAGAAGTCTTACCAGCACCTTATAAAAACAAAATCACATATTTTTCTCCTGAAACAAGCAATATTTTGTTTGTGATAGTTACTGCTGAATAGTACTGCTTTCTGCTGTTAAACGGATTGTCCGCAAACATGACAAGATACTTCTTCATACCTCTTCCCACCTAGACTATTGCCCTTGTGTATTATGCAGTATAAAATAGCCTTCCATAAACTTTCTCTTCCAGTTTTTCTGCCTTAGAACATGAAGGGTGATCAGAATTGAATTATGTTGTAAGGTTGGTCATCCAGCCTTGTCCCTGCTTGTTTTTATTAATGCACAGCATTCAAAGTGCTTATGGTTTTAAACTATATAATAAGATCTAAATATAAATATCTTCCTTACAAAATATATTAAAGGGGGAAATTTACTGAAGTCGGAAATTTTTTTTTTTTACTTTTTTGCTCATTTTTTTGCCTGCAGAACTGGTAAAAAATGGGTTGAAAAGTCAAAATGTATGTATTTGACCTTTTCATATGTTTTGACCTTTTCACTAATTTTTTGGGTGAAAAATGGCCAAAAAAAGGGTAAAAAATAATCTCTGACTGTGAAGTAGTAAATGGTAAAAATGTTTTTTCCTTTTGTGTTCTGTTATTTTAATTGCTGTAAGGTTGTTCCCTTTCACTGACAAACCTCTTGGGGGTTATTCAGAAAGCTCCGAAGTGAGGTGCCTAGTGTTCGCCTCACTTCGGAAAGACTGACATGCGCATGCTGATGTCATGCACGCGCATTAAAGGGATTCCACTCCCGGCGAGAGCACTCGAGTCTCCTCGCAGGGAGGGGAATCCCTTTAATGCGCGTGCTGATGTCCGCGTGCATGACATCAGCATGCGCATTTCAGTTGTTCCGAAGTGAGGCGAACACTACGAGCCTCGCTTCGGAGCTTTCTGAATAACCCCCTTGGTCTCTTTCTACTATTTCTTTTACTTTTCTTTCTTTAGGCTGGCCACCTAATGCCTTTCTTTTCTATCTTTGGGTGTGTCAGCACCTGGGAGCAATATATCAAATGTGTTTTTTCTTTATTTGAATTGAATTATGTTTTTATGTATGTATGTATGTATGTATGTTTATATAGTATGTTTATAGTTAATATCCAACTGTTCATTTGTAATTGTTTTTCTTACCTGAGAACAGCAGCATGGTGTGACTGTACAGGTCTCTTAAGAGGAAGTGCAGCAGCACTTCCTGGAATTTAAAGGGACGCTGTATTGCAAGATGGGACTCTCAGCCTATATAAAAGGCTGAACAGCTGTGCATATGGGTCAGTATTAATGGATGCAAGGTCACAGCTGGATGATTTCTCTGGGTTTCTATTGGGACTTGTGTCCAACTGGTTACCAGGAGGCTTCCCTTAGTGTCTAGATTTGTTTTTCAGGACTTCCCACCCCCTAGTAAGACTATTAGCATTTTTGCTGACCACTGGAGTGCTGCAGGGTAATTTTGTCTTAGAAACTACATTCCTGGCAAGAACAGTGAAGTTCTGAACCACTCTAAAAGAAATACATTTTAATTCAGTATTTGTATTGTCATTATATTAATATAACTCAGTGCTGCTACACATTGATCTCTGCTTGAAGTTATCTTTCTTAGCATTTAATTTACTGGTTGGCTTTACCTTGAGCACTTAAATTAATAAAGGATACCATGCTGTAGTCATTGCTCTCAAGGTTTCTGTTGACAAAATATTCCTAAAAGGTTCAGTCTTGTTTAAGACCATAAAATCCAAAGCCAAATGCTGCAGATAGTTAACTAAATAAGCCCAGGATTCCTTTAATGTGTTTTTCTCATCCAAAGTAAAAAAAAAAAGCACATTTGATTAACTTTTATTGAATGGATTAAATCAATGCTCCTTCTTGTAGAAATGAGCTAACCAATTTTATAAATGTCCAACTTGATCAATATTAATTTGGATACACAGTACTTATTAAAGATGCAAGGACAATTATTTTATATCTATTTTAATGTCAGCATACAAAAGGTTATCTCTTCTGGCAACATCTTGAGGAAATCTGAAATTAAGAGAGGTGGATGCAGAGTTGTATTTACTTTATTTTTTATTCATGAAACAGCATATTAATCAATATCAAAAAGAAAGATCAAAATGGAAAAATTCTAACAATGCATTTGTAGCACAATAAAGCAGTTTATATAACATTATATATGATACATTGTATAACAATAAGCTATAAGATGACAATTCATCTAACAACACAATCAGCAATTTAAAAAAAAAACTGAACACAAGAAGGAAGTGATGTAAAAATAACTTTATGAACCGTAAGGAACTCATAATTTGGTCCTCGGTTCATTATCCATTTCTGATAGAGAAAGACTAGAGCAGGGGCAGCGAACCTTTTTGGCACACTGTGTGTACTCACCAGCACATCCCCCGAACTGCCAGCACTGGTGAGTGACATCATCATGCCGGCGTCGGGGGAGGAGCGCGCACGTTTCAGGGGAGGGGAACCACTGCATCATTGGACTTGTCTAAAAACGCTTTTTAATTGGCTCATTGTGAGTACCCATTTGTTATAAATAAATCGTTTTTATCTCATCAGTATCACACTATTGGGCTTTCTGTTTATATGGTTTTCATACATAAGGATCCAGATGACATGAATTGAAGGGACCCCCAAAAAAAACATATACATGCTGTTTAATATACATCAGAGGTCCCCAACCTTTTTTGCACCAGGGACCGGCTTTAAGCAAAACCAGTTTTCCATGGCCCGGTGGGGTGGTAGTGGGGCAGGTGCGGAGCTTTGGTCATATGGGGGTGGCGTTATGGAGGGGTGGAGCTTAGTGTACTGCTGCTGTACACCAGTACCGGGAGCTGCGCCAATGAGGCCAGTCTGCTGCCCCACCCCGGCATGCCCCACATAACATGTTCTGCTGGGGGCGAGTCAGTGAGGAGAGCCTGTCGCCCCACCCTGTCCATGCTGTGCTGGATGGCCTAGTCACTAAGACGCGCCCGATGCCCCACCCCATCCTGCATAATGTTCTCTGCCGGGAGCTGCGAGCTGTCATGGC
>WMED01009613.1:0-14719 GCA_019650415.1 Pipa parva | reverse complement strand
CCCGCCCAGCTGATGTCATGTGACATCATGTAAAAGGCCAGTGAGGAAAGACAAGATTTAGACTCTGGGGTAGGCATGCTTGGGTCCTGAGGCCTACTGGAAGGGCCCGCTTGGGGCCTGGGGACCACCCCACCGGTAATAACTATAAATAAATTTTCAGTATTTCTATTTTTTGATGAGACTGTCCTTTAACTGTCAAACACACTCAGGACTACAAGTCCCATGACCATCCAGCAGCTGGAAAATCACTGGTTCCTCCACATAACATTGAAAAAAAAAGTGCAATTTATGCAGCAACAGAATTAAGGGAGTAGGTCAGAAGTTTAAAAAACACAGTGTCCCATTACCTCCAGCCAGGAAAATCAGAAAGATTGTGGTCGGCTTGATGTTGTGCAGAGCTGGTTTATTATAAATTACAGTTATGCTTCCACTTATTGCCTATCTCGCAAGAGTAAGTGTCTCCACAACCTCCAGGTAACACAAAGAGGTCTGTGTATCACAAGCCAAGCACGAGGCAGAGACTCTGTGCGGACATGAATTCGTTGGCAGGGAATCACTGAGTGATACTGGGATCATTTATATGGAGCAGAAGGAGGAGTTTCAGGAAAAGCCTATAAATATATTATGAAGGGGGGGGGGGGGGGGTCATACTGCCAACAACATGTATAGGGATATGAAGAATATACAGAGCCTCAGCAGGTGGTTTAATGAGCAGGGATAATAGAAATTAAACAAGATAATATTAGATACGATACTGGAAAAAGTTGGAATGAAACTCTGTGGACTTAAAGGTGAAAAAGGAGTAAAAGTTTCCAGTAATTCAGTAGTGAAAGTGTTAATGGATCTCATTATAAAAGTCCATTTATGAAAGCTGCCATTATGATTGGATAATACCGTAAAACATTGGTTTGTGGATCTGTAAACCTTTCAATACTGGATGTGAATTCATTGTGGTTACAGGTAGTAAGTGTAACTGGGGAAAACAAAATTAGTTACAGGGGTAATACCAAAGTTTTGGGAAAGGTTACCATCAAAACGTTGGTTTATTTATTTATTCTGTCTTTGACCTTTTGATTTTGTTAGACAGACGGTTTGCCTGCGAAGATTTTATGGGGTGGAATTTTATTTAAAATCAGCCGCTCCAGACCTGGAAAAAACCATTACCTACTATGGATGTAGAAAATGCAATAAAATGTGGGAATATCAAACAAACAAGCAGAATAAATATAATAAACCTTGAACTTGGAACAACTGAATAATAGAATGACCGTTTCAGTGAAAAAAAATTGCTCTTTTCTAGAAATGTAAAACTTACAAAAACAAATAAATATAGTAGAAAAAGGGAAAAAAAATATGTAATGTCCCTGAACTTTAACTTGTGGCTCCACCTATCTAAGACTGGCACGCATCTCACAAACCAATCATTTACCAGCAGGTATTGTATTCTCATATAAAAAATGTTCAGCTACGTATCCAACAATTCCTATAGATCAATATACTGTATTTATATGTACCAAATCATTTCATTTTTTAGCACACATCGAGAGACTTATTGGCTAAAAGGTGAATTCACCTGTCAAATTCACCTCACTACAATTCCAGTCATATTGCCAAAATAGACACAAATTCACTACTCACTATTGACTGAGAGGAGGGCCCAAACAGGCGGACAGTGGCGATCGCCGTCAAATGCATATTGTAGCTTAGTTAGTCAGATAGAAGTAGGAGAAGTCATGCAGAGTGAGGTGAATTCAACTAGTGAAGGGCAGCGATGTCAGTCTCACCATATCCCACTAACTGTATTCTGTGAATATTCTATCTATTTCTATGTCACCTTGTCTTTAGGTCATATTGTCATTTAGTCGCAGTCGCCGTTGTCTCTTTTGAATGAATAGTCGCCTTACGCAACACTGGAGACCTGCCATCCACCCCCCAATTTGCCAGTCTGAAGTCACAAAGTAAAACAGATGAATTCAGAGCTGTTCACCATGTCGCATTTGTAACCTTCAACACACTCTGCATCAGCAGTAGAAGTACATGTGCACAAGCATTGCAAAATAAGGAAAAGTGTCCCGTAAGATCACGACTATCATAGATGCCTGAATTATTTGCATATTAGCCTCTTGGCATAGTTTAGTTAACAAGCAAACATTGGGAAGTAACAAATAGATGTGAATTCATAGCTCGACATGGCTATTCTGACTTTAGTCAATAAGGCCCATGACTATTATTTTATTCTTCCATTTTTGCCCGTTTTCTCACCACAAGCTTTTTTTTATCAGTTTGTTTAAATGTAAAATCTTGGATGGGACACCTTTTTACAGAAACACCCACACTAGCATGTATCATTTTTAATCCCACTCCCTCAATTCAGCAGTCTGCTTTAGAGACTGCATGTGGGATTATTTGTTGCCCATGTAACAGGGCAGTTTGTGCTCATTTAGTGCTGTAAAATACAACTGTTTGTGTTCTGCAGGGTTCCTGAGCCCCAGATCAGCCATTGCCACTGCAATCCCTAATACACCACTGATTTCTTTCTTTTTTTACCTATTTACTTACCTACATTTAGATAATATTCCTTTCATTTGACTTCCCTGAAATCTGTTCTTTGCTCCTGACCTAGCTTTAGTTATGATTTACTATGAAGGAGTTGTGAGTTGTAAATCGCTACATTGTGAAAAACATGACAAGTCCTTCCCAGTGTTAGAATAGCCCACCAGGACACAGAGAAAACTTTTGGTGGACCCAAGCCTCACTGGCCCCTCCTGGAATTTTAGACTACATCATCATGACATAATTCCCAGAGGTTAGTGTAAAATCATAGGGATCATAGGCATCTGCAGAAATTTTATTTTAAAGAGAAGGTCAGAGGGCTGCTGATAGGTACTGCAGAGGGGAATTAAGAGATACAAAAAAAATCTGTAGATTAATGGCCCCTAATTTCCTGATGGGCCTCTGATCTCTTGTTACCTGGTGGGCCCCTGATCTCATTTCCTGATGGGCCTCTGATCTCTTGTTACATGGTGGGCCCCTGATCTCTTTTTTGCTGGTGGGTTCCTGATCTCTTTTTTGCTGGTGGGCCCCTCATCTCTTGTTTCCTGGTGGCCCCTGATCTCTTGTTTCCTAGTGGGCCTCTGATTTCTTGTTTCTTGGGGGCCCCTGATCTCTTGTTTCCTGGGGGCCCCTGAAGTCTTGTTTCCTGGTGGCCCCTGATCTCTTGTTTCCTAGTGGGCCTCTGATTTCTTGTTTCTTGGGGGCCCCTGATCTCTTGTTTCCTGGGGGCCCTTGATCTCTTGTTTCCTGTGGGCCCCTGATCTCTTGTTTCTGGGGGCCCCTGATCTCTTGTTTCCTGTGGGCCCCTGATCTCTTGTTTCTGGGGACCCCTGATCTCTTGTTTCTTGGAAGTCCCCAGCACTTCAGTTTAACACTTGACTTGCCTAACTTTCTAATTTTTGAAATCACATCAAAAAGCTGAAAACAGGCATTTCATCACTTAGCAAATTGGTGCTATAGAAGCTTACTCTGAGGCACAGATAATTAACACATCACTTCCCATTACTCTCCTGGAGTCAGTTTTCATTTATAATCAGTCCTTTTACTTGTAGATTTTGAGTTTGGTTTTAAACATAAATGGTAAAATCTTAGCCAATGGCATTTGCTTCATTAGATCACCAGAGCTAACTAGAGGATGCAGTAGCTAAGAGTCCACCTGCAACTGCTGTCTACTGCTTCATTGACATCACTTACTGGACAGTAGCAGGGGATGTCTCATGACTAAATCTGGGTTATCATTATATATACAGTATATATAGTATAGAATATTATCTGGTATAACAAGGCAATCCTTTGAGCAATGTAAGTATAAGGAGGTGATAGGTAAGTACTGTATAATTAGCTTTGAGTAATAAGAATCTCCCATAGGTATATCAAGCCCTATTTCTGCTAGAAATGAGCTATTAAATTCCAAACACAATTCTAACATATATAAAAATGTTAACCAAGCAATTCCAGCTGATGAAGATCCAATAGTGGAAAACACCATGTCAATTATGATCCTAAGGAGGATCTGGCCTTCTATCAATATTTCTCCAAAATTCTCATCACTCATAAGTGAAAGGCAGACTTTTATTTCACATAAATGCCCAAACAGCAAAAATCATGGCCACGCTGACCTGACACGTTTCCCCCCTTCTGGTGCATAATCATATGATTAAGATAAAAAGACATGAAACGCGTCGGATCAGTGTGTCCGTGGTTTTTACTGTTTGGAAAACTTGTTACCGGGTGATTGTGGTGGAAGTGTGAAAGCCATTTTCTTTTGACATTTGCTTCTATCAACATTGCTCTTAAGAAAAACAATAAATCTTAGAATTTAGCAGAATTATGAAGATTACAGAGTAGGGACTGATTACGTTCTGCCCGTTGGTGTAAATATGTACAAAACTTTGTTTCCGATACATATTTTTCCTTTGTTATAAAGGTGACGTGAAGCCACATAAATGTTGCTCTCAAAAAGCCATGCTTTCATGAATCAGTTAAAGAAATATAAAACCTTTAAAAAAAAAAGGGAGGGGTATTTAATCAAAACTGCAGACAAAATATAAATCAAAAGGGTTGTATGGATCCATGAAAAACAGTCATAGGAAGTGTTTACATTAGAGTAATAGCCAATTCTAATGAGGGATTAGAGTCAGCATCTGCATTAACATCAAATGAGATCCAGAAGGAAACCCCGAAATAGAAAAGATCTATAAATAGATCGGTTCCATTCCTGCGCAGGGCACAAGTTTAATTCCTGTCGCTGGTTTCTCCCTTTGGGACTACGTAGTGACGGTTCTGAGGTAAAGGTGGCTTTTGACCACGTACCACAAGTGGTTATAAGGGAAATAGGCGAAAAATCCACAAGTATCTGTTGCTCTTACAGGAGCATGGGAAACCTAAACATGCTGTGACCACAGCAAATGCCACTAACCAAGTGTGTGTATACAGACAGTGTATTTATGAATGCTATACATTGAGTATATATATATCCTATAACCACAAAGACTGTGTCAAATGCAAAGTAGACCAGCCTTCAGTTTCTTGTATTTGTAAATAGATTAAAGTCATAACAATGCTTTTATTGCAGCACAACAATATCTTCATTTCTCATTGGTCACATGGATGTGCAGTAAAGAGAATCAAGGGCTTTTAACGGGTGGAAAGCACTGAAATGACGGCTGTTAGGATGCATTTCATTTCTGCGTTGCAGGAGTCAGTTTTCAGCAATATTTAAAACACATCCTTAGAAAGATCGACATTGCATGGCTCATGTAACGACGTTTCCCTGGGGTTTTCGTGTGAGTTTTAGCAAGAATTAAGAAGAATAAAAAAGAAATGGAAAAACGACTTCAATTGGATTTGACTAACATTAAAAGGCAAATGTGACATTGTGGGGTAACCAAAGTCACAGGGTGGCATGTGAATTGCCAGTCTGCCTGTTACCAGCTAAATAAACCCTTTAGGCCTCATTAACTAAAGGCTGAATAGTCGAATAAAGGTCTGAATTCACATCTATTCACCACTTTCCCATATTTGCTCACTGAGTAAATTCTGCGACGTGGTGAATGTGTGATCAATTTGGGCGACTACAATAGTTGCGGGTCTTACGGAACACTTCGCATCATTCACATCGTTTCGTGTGCGTAAGATACTTCTATGATTGACTAAGTGGCAGAGTGTGTTGAAGAAGCAAATGTGTAGACACTGAACTGCCGAGTGGGTGGTCCTAAGCCTGTAACGCTAGGAGGAGGGGTTTTGAATAGTCACAATTAGTTGATGTTTGTTGATAGATTTATATGTCTGCATTGAGTTACCACTTTACTTTAGTTGGTACTGCTGGAAAATACATGTTTTTCACTGGTATAAATCCTACAGTAGTGTTTTCCAGCAATATCTTAGTGTTACAATGGGAAGTCAGTGTGTTGAGCTATAACAATGACTCATGTTATATTACTGTTACAGACAGTCATCTTTAATACTTTGTCCACATATACAGAAAACCACATCAGGACTGGTGCTCCAGCTTAGTCAGACCACCCCAAAAAAGTTTGAATGCATCAAAATGTGTCAAAATAACAACAGCCCCTCTAAGATGCTAAAATGGATAAAAAAATCAAAGATGCAACTTGTGATTTTTTTTTTTTTTTAATATGTAAAATGATTTACTAGGTACAGTAAATTGAGCTACCAGCGAGTAATCGGTGACAGCCTGGAAACACAGTTAAGAGGCAGCATTACTAATATTAGCAGTTTGAAAATAAGCCTACATTTTTAATGCAAACCAAATGCAAAAATCATTCACTCAGTGTTCTGAAATAGTGATTGTTTATTTTTATTGGAAGGGGAATGTGCCCTTTAAATACACAGTGAAATTTAGTGTGTGCGCAGAACATTTCTCTGCTGGAGACCAGCGAATGCCAAGTGCTGATTTGGTTTCTATGGGTTACGAGACCTGGGCAATCTTTGCCTCTGTCGACATATTACAGCATATATCCTTATAATTTACTTTCTTTTTCTAGGAAAATAATTGGAATACTTATGCTTATAGATAGGGCTTGTTTTTCCTTGCCCCCACCCCACCCTTTTTTAACCCAATTTTAGCAAAGCGCACAGTCCTCTTCACAGATAAAATAATAGTAAGAAATAGTATAAGTTTCAGACCTGCTGGGAGTGTGACAGGAACCCCTTTGGGAGCAGGCCCAGTTACAGCCTTTACTTCCACATCTAGTTTAGAGTTTATCCTCTTTAAATTATTTGAACAAATGTGCTGACTGTTTGTCTCTTTGCTTATCTGTTATCAGTGATATTCTGCCCCCTTCAACCCTTATCACACCTCAAACAATGTCAGATGATGCCACAAGCAATAAAGTATCCCTCACAGCCCATTGTATATGACTTTTCACATACCACTAGCATACACCCTAAATGTCCTGGATTCCACAGGACAGGCATGTTTTTCAGATCCTGTCCCATGGTTCCAGGTCCCTCTATGCAAGTCCCAGTCACCCTCCCTCCCCCTTCCCTGTACCTGATAGCTAGCATCACCAGCATGCAGCCAATCAGAGGGGAGTGGGTGGTGTGTCACTAATGACAATTGGAAATCAGAAGGTAGTGGCGTCTGCAGAATTCAATGGACATTACAAATAACAGAAACACAGTGAAACTAATAGAAAAGATCGGAATGGTCTTTATACACATTCCCCCCATAACTGTTGCATTATATGACTCTTACGCATTTGGGTGAAAAAAACTAGCTCATTTATGGAATGTCAACATTACTTGGTACATACGATCTATACTGAACAGTGACTTTATCAATTATGTTTTTTAACACCAGGTTAGTGAATTCCCCCCATTAACGTGTAATTTCATAACAGCATGTCTATTAATGGAAAAAAAAACTTTTCATGTCCCAGTTTACACCACTTTATGGTTTTTTTTTTAGTCTTTTTTTACATCCTTTTTTTTTTTAGATTTTATCAAATTTTTTATTTTCGCATTTTATTCAATATTTTTACTGAATTTCATTCAAGATTTTTCAATAGTTAAATCTATATTTTTTCTAAAAATTGTGGCAGCGCAGTTTAAACATATTGCAATGTTAAAACAAGAATAGGGGCCAATTTTTGTCATCAGGGCCCTCGAAAATCATGCAGTTTAGTAACAGTAACAAATATATTATATATATATATATATATATATATATATATAACATTAATAAATATATATATATAACAGTAACAAATACGTATATTATATATATATATATATATATATATATATATATATATAAAACATTAATAAATATACTGTATATAACAATATAAGGTAGTAAGGTGGGATAGAGTGGTCTTGTTAGTCCACAAGATGCAAAAAAAAAGATGAGTATTGCAATACTTGGTGATAGCTTTTTTATTGGACTAACAGTCAGTTTATGTTATATGCTGAATAAACAGGTAGTTGCACTACCACCTCGCACTTTCAGTGAATCTCTTCATTCATTTATTAAGCTTTCAAGAGTTCTGTCCTCCCTTTATCAAGTCTATTATAGTGTTGCTGTAGACTTGAGAAAGGGAGTATGGATCTCTCGAAATCTTGTCTAACTAAACTGACTGTTAATCCAATAAATTAACAGCAACAAACAGCACTTAGATTGTAAGCTCCTTGGGGCAGGGACCTCCAACCTCTTGTGTCAATCACAAGCTAGCACTTAATTTGATGTATCCTTGCAATATTTTACTTGTATTGTTTTATGCACTTTTCCCTTGTCTGTATTGTACTTGTATCGCTGAATTGTACAGCGCTGCGTAAATTTGTGGCGCTTTATAAATAAAATTATACATACATACATACATATATAAAACAGTCAGTAACAAATATAAACTGCAGCTAATCTCACCGCAGTCTCCATTTGATACAGCTTACAGCAGGCCCTCCTCTTCATACCGACAGGCATCATTCTGACAAGTGTTTAGGGTAATGGTTTCTAGGAGAGTTCACATTCACCTACAGCAAAGAATGTTGCATTAAAGGAGAAGTAAAGTGTGCATATTTATAGCCTTGCTTAGTTTAGAATGGTAAATGATCCTTATCAGTTACTGTTTCCTCTATATGCTAAGCCAATTCAGAAAGAATTTCTCGATTTTTTTTTCCAACACCATCCAGCAGAAAACAGTAGTGCCTGAACAAATGCAAAAGATAGAAGGTTCGATCACATTTCTCTTTATTATATATGAAGATAATAAAGATATATTATGCCTTCAAAGCCTAAAGCATGAGGCTGACTGGAATACTAAATAAGCCCGTTTAGCGTAACATCTGGCAGCTGGAAACCTATAGAACTACCTTATAAAGAAGAATGTTAGGCAGTTCTCTATTAGGTAGAATCCATGGCTTTATAAGAGCAGAATCCTGCCTAACGCCCTGTCCAGATGAGTGCATTTATGCGCTGCGCTTTGAGAAAAGCATGTCCAAAAAATATGCCAGCAAATTCAGGCCACAGTGTGTCTTTGGGATGCACTTTTCTACTGTACTTACCCGACGCAGTGTGAATGCACTGTTGGCATTCGTTGCCCTTCCTATCTGGCCACATTCTTCACGTCATGTACATATGCTTGGGAAATACATGATGCGAAGCGTTCTGGCGTGTGCATGCTCGCGTTGTGCGCTAGTGTGGCCAGAGCAAGGTAAGTGCTATAGAGATTCGTGGCGCACAATTTTTTTTATGTGCAGTGTATATAAACGCCAGTGTGAACCTGGCTTGATACTAAGATCTGTGCAGAGGAAGAACCCTCTTGTTTTGTTTTTGCTTAAATGGCACTTGATGGTGAATCAAGACCCATAGAAACAAATGATCCAGAGTACATTATCTAAAAGATTGACCTTTGAACCTACCGTAAACTACTTCATGAGCAAAAAAATAAAATAAAATAGTTTTTCCATTTAGTAATGGACCATTCCAGACCACCTTATGGGTTCAGAAGAAAAGATGGCAGAGCAAGTAATTAATTATTACAGGCTTGGAATAATTGTAGGTAATGATGTGATTCAGATAACAATGCAATGTGTAGTTTTGTGAGCAGTTGGACCAGCTCCTTCATAAAACAATGTAGTATGAAACAGGCTTAAATATACAGAGGATCAAACATAAACCAAAAAAGTATTAACTTTATATAAACTTTTAGGTTAGAACCATATTAGATATTTAGATCACTGCCCTATTAATACTTATTCACTGTACTATCAGGCAGTGGGGGTTGGTCAGTGATTAGTACTGCTGCCTTGCAGAGCTGGGTTCTGGGTTCAATTCCACCCTGGATTTTATCTGCATGGATTTTCTTATTTCTCAACATACTTTCATGAGTTTCCTCCCACAATCCAAAAAACATGCTACACAGATTAATTGTCTATACGTATGACTGAATAGGGAAATTAGATTGTAAGTTCCTTGGGGCAGGGATTGAAGTGAATGATGAATCTCTGTAAAGTGCTGTGTAATATATCAGCACTATGTAAATGAATAAATACAAATACTGCATGCAGCATTCCTGTGAGGAAGACACTCGAAAGTTTGGCCTCATTTCTGAGGACTCTAGACCTTTCACTGCTTATAAAGTATCTAGGGCAGTAACTCGTCTCTGTCCACGTTTAAAACAGGCATCTCTTAACAGAAATGTCATTTATTATAGCTTCTAACAGTTCCTGAATAGTTCTAGTTCAACAACATGGAAAGGACGAGTTGTAAAGACGCACACCATAAGACCATGTTTTAAATCAAGAATTACAGGTCTTAACACCTTCTTATCTTCATATAGTAGAACAGGAGTTATTACCTGCTGTTTTAGGAGTTTGAGATTTCCACAAGTTTTCAGGGAAAAGTTAGATTGATCAAAGCCCCCCAATTGACAAAGCCTTGTTCATCAGTTAAACCATAATTTGCTGTGCATTCCATTTTACTGTTATTGGCTGTCTATTGTGTATTTTCCTTGGCTGTGATATTTTCCCTAGGCATCTGTGAATTTTACAAGCTTTTTTACTTAAAGGGATAATGGCACCAGCGCCACACTAAGGGGGTTATTTATAACATTCGGAAAGATTTTTTTTCCCAAAAGTGTACAGATGCCACTCTACCCTACCTAGCCACTGGGGTAAGGGGAAGGGGAGGGGTTCCAGCAGGACACCATCCCAGTAGCAATCCCCCCACCCCTGCATAGCGGTAGGTGGGAATAAGGGGAAAAGAGGTCCCAGGGACCCCCTACATTAATTTCTTAGGTACCCCTACCCCTATGGATTGAGATCCCCCCACCTTAGCTAGCACTGGGGGGAGGGGATAGAGGTCCCTGTGACTCCTTCATTTGAATTAAACATGCCCTCCTAACCAATAGGGACATGGGATAGGGGAATGGCTCCTAAGGAGCTGCTCCCCACAGTACTGATCCCCCTCATCTATCCCTGCGCTAAGTGGGGGTGATGTTGGGGAAAGGTGTGAGGGTCCTAGAGACCCCCAGTAGATGGGGCTAAATGAAATAAAACATTATTTCCACTGTTACAGTAGCGCTATGGAAATAATGCTGCTTTACAAATGTTTGTATTTCATTTAACCCTTTAGTGACCGGTTGATTTTTAATGGGTTTTAATGTAGTTTAGGGTAGTTTGTTGTTAGTTGTGATTGGTTTGTGTACATTGTTGCAGCTAGTGATTGTTTTGGGATACTTTGTTGCCTTCTTGTATAGTTGTGTTAGTTTAGTAACCGATTGCAGCTTTTGATGTGTTACATAGTGTTTGATGATATTAGCGCTGCAGTTTAGCACAGGGGCTGAGTGGTTGTTGCCAGACCTAGGCCTCTATTTTAGCTTAGCTGAGCAGAAAAAATTGATTAAATAGCGCTTGATCAATATTGATTATTCGATGTTCAAATAATATTGCTCAAAATAGCAATAACTTTTTTATAACTTTTCTTTTTCCCTCTTTTCAACCATTTTGACTTTTTCGGGGGGAATTCAGCAAGCTCCGAAGTGAGGCGCGTAGTGTTCGCCTCACTTCGGAACAACTGAAATGCGCATGCTGATGTCCTGCACGCGGACATCAACATGCGCATTAAAGGGATTCCCCTCCCGGCGAGGAGACTCGAGTGCTCTTGCCGGGAGGGGAATCCCTTTAATACACATGCTGATGTCCACGTGCAGTACATCAGCATGCGCATTTCAGTTTTTCCGAAGTGAGGCGAACACTACGCACATCACTTCGGAGCTTGCTGAATTCCCCCTTAGTCCCTTCTATATAATGAAGGTTCATCCACTTGGATTCATAAGCTTCCCAATGTTTCTCAGGCACTCACACACATTCTTTGCATTTACTATGTATTGTATTTTTGGATATCCATTTAAAGACAACTTGCAGATTTTGTTAATTACACCTTAAAAAAAACATGGAAATAGGAAACAGCATTTTTAATGCAAGTCATTTGAATCCAGTTTGCTTCCGTTTAGGTTTTTAAATGGAATCAGCAGAATCAAATTAACAAAGCAGTCAAATCACATCAGTCCCTCAAAGCGGTTTCGCTATTTAAAACATGGCTGTATTTCTAATATTTCTAATTAAATGGACGCAGACCTACATGGCAGAGTGAATAAAGCCTGAAACAGATATTCATTTTAGTTTGGAAGATTTTATTTACTTTATTTCTGGAAATGTCACATTTTCTGCTTGTACTGGGAAATGAGTTTCCTTGTGTTCACTGTTGCTACTTCCTTCCTAACAAAAATACAGTGAGGGTTATTCATCAAAGTGTAAATTTGCCAGGCCTAACAAATCTGTGTCCCTTTGTGTTAAACTAAACAGTGGATTCACGAAAAAGGGAATGTCACATACGTGTGGTCAGGCATAACCAGTTGAACAGTAGCAGGATGTGTAGTAATGTGTAATGTTGTGAATTTACTCAAGTGAAGTGATGTCATTTACCCATGATTCCCATGGATTTGTTTAAAGAAGAAAATGTCACCTTAACTGTATCTTTCTTAATGAGAACCAGGCCTTGGCCTCCCAATACTGGGGACCACTGCAGGATCTTCTGGTGCTTTGATGGGTCAGTCCGACCATACATGCAGTGTGTTTGGTTGTTCTGGGAACGTGGAAAGATTACACATGCTCATTGAGTTGTCATTGGATAGATAGCCGACACTCTAGATGTGGATCTCGTGAATGTCGGAGGCGCCATAGAAAGCGGGTGGGGTTATAGACAGCTGCGATTGGCAGATCTGAAAGCCAGACAGCAACACCAAAATATGAAAACAATCTATATGAATTTATTGCGTAATATACGTTCAATGCATGCTTTTAGATATTCTAAAAGATTTCTAGAAATTTTATTTTTTTTAAACATACATTTACTTTAATTATTATTTTTATGTATTATTTAATTTTGTACTGAATACAATAGAAGAGGGTAAGGGTCTGTTTACACAGCAGATAAAAGATGGCTGGAATCAGCAAAGGGAAGAAGGAAACACAAAGTTGTAAATCTCAGATACTCATTATGCATTTTGGTGATCAAAGTTGGGTTTTGTGGGTTGTTCGCTGCTTGCGCCAAAACACATAATGGGGCCTTTGACTAAAAGGTAAAATCTGTACTGTGGAGTAATAAGTGCAAGACCAGGCCAGATGGAAATTGTATTTTTGTTCAGATACTCTGCCTTTAAATTGAGGGAATATGGAAAAAAGAATAATAGAAATAAAAGGATGCCAATTTTAAGTGAAAAATAACATCTGTATTAAGATTAAGTGGCTTTCAGTTACCTTCCATAGCAGCGTCACTTGCCTATACTAACTGTACCTAAGATAGTATCTGAGCATCCAGCAGGAAAAAGGTTAATGAGTGTTAATGGAATGTATTTAGGAGAAGTGCGCCATCTATAGGAGACAAACTTTAGCGCAGTTCAATTAACTGTAGTTGAAAACATAGATTTTTTTTTTTTTTTACAGGTCCTTGGGTCTTACTGATGGTGCTTGGAGGATCCCCTAGAATCTCCCATTAGTTTAAGAACCCATCCATCCTGCAATGCAGATATCAGAAATATATGCACTGTTGGCAGGGACAGGACTGAGAGTCACTATGCACCAGGATCCAGCTCTTTTCATTAAGGTAGAAGCTTAGAAAAAGTGTTACTGTCACAGGGGCATCATAATTCTATAAACACTCTGGCCCTTTAACCTGCGGCTCTATGCATTGTGTTCAAACTCTTGAAAACTTGTGTGTCTTGTTCTTAAAGGGATGTGTATTACTTGCGAATAGCATCTACATATATCAGGCTTTTCCAATTTGTTTATTTATTGTGCATATTTACATAGTTTAGAATCTAGTTTCCCAAAGTATGTTTTTATATTGTGGGAGGAAACCCAAACAAATATGGGGAGAATATACAAATTCAATGCAGATGACGCCTAGGGTAGAATCGAACTGAGGACCCACTCACACACAATGTTCTGACAAGCAGGAGGCAGTTCTGGAAAAAATAAAATAAGCATTTACGGTATGTATTTAACCCCCCCCCCCCCCCCCCCCCCCCTTTAGAATCCCCCCCGGACCAACAAGCCTTTAGTTCCCCTTTAATAGCCGCTCTCCCATGTGACTATTAGGAGATGCCGGTGCCGGGCTGCACGCTGAAAGGAGAGGATCGCGGCTGTGAAGTTTCTGCTCCAGGACACCTTAGAGTCCGCGGCACAGATGAAGATGGAATCCTAAACACGGAAGTGCTTCTAAACAGGTAAGATATGTCATTTTAGGGGCAAAATTGAAAATAAAATGCATTTAATACAAGTTAGTTATTCGTATTTACTAACGCATGCATTTTTATTCAATTTTGGTTGGAGTGTTCCTTTAAGTACTACAGAAATGTAATTTTTTTCTTTTTAAACCTATCCATAAAATGAACAATACAGACTTTCATAAATCAGCCACAACAGTTAGCTTTCGGGTCCTTCAGGTGAATTCGTAAATAGTCGTGGCCATCACTACCATCTCTCATTTAGGCCAGTCTATTTTATTTGTCCCATTATTGCAGTCAAGGTTGCCATGTACTTTGTGTGCGTGTGATAATGTATGCATATATAATGTGTGATAGTATCACATGAGCAGCTTTGTATTTGACTCTAATGTCACATTTCAGGAAATTATTCTGTG
>WMED01009612.1:0-16208 GCA_019650415.1 Pipa parva | reverse complement strand
AGCAAAGCAACCCCAAAACATCAGGGAACATCCGCCATGTTTGACTGTAGGGACCGTGTTATTTTTCTTTTTTTTTCCTGTAAACTCTATGTTGATGCTTTTTCCCACGAAGCTATATTTTTGTCTCATCTGACCAGAGAACATTCTTCTAAAAAGTTTTTGGCTTTCTCAGGTAAGTTTTGGCAAACTCCAGCCTGGCTTTTATTATGTCTCTGGGTCAGAAGTGGGGTCCTCCTGGGTATCCTACCATAGAGTCCCTTTTCATTCATAGCACGGGTTGACACTGTTGTATCCTCAGACTGCAGAGCAGCTGGAACTTATTTGGATGTTAGTCGAGGTTCTTTAGCCACCATCCGCACAATCTTTCGTTGAAATCTCTAGTAAATTTTTCTTTTCCGTCCACATTTAGGGAGGTTAGCCACAGTGCCATGGGCTTTAAACTTCTTGATGACACTGCGCACGGTAGACACAGGAACATTCAGGTCTTTGGAGATGGACTTGTAGCCTTGAGATTGCTCATGCTTCCTCACAATTTTGCTTCTCAAGTCCTCAGACAGTTCTTTGGTCTTCTTTCTTCTCTCCATGCTCAATGGACACAGGACAGATTTTGAGTCAACTTAAATCCATTTCAACTGGCTGCAAGTGTGATTTAGTTATTGCCACCACCTGTTATGTACCACAGGTAAGTAACAGGTGCTGTTCATTACACAAATTAGAGAAGCATCACATGATTTTTCTAAGGGTGCTAATACTTTTGTCCACCCCCTTTTTTATGTTTGATGTGGAACTATATCCAATTTGTCTTTTTGACAATTCTTTTTGTGGTTTTCCATTGAAGACAAATTAAATAAAGAGATTAATAACAAAGCATTTGTGATTGCAATCATTTTCTGGAAGAAATTGAGTATTATCTGACAAAATTGCAGGGGTGCCAATACTTTTGGCCAGCACTATATATTTTTATTTATAAGGCGCCACTAGATAATGTATTGCTGAACATCAACAAAGAGATCAATATAATTCTCGTGTAGTAAATTCCAAGCATAGAATCACAAAGATTGATCACTCTTGTGACTGAAAAAAAGGAGGATGAAGCACTCAACATATAAAGCCAACACAAAAAATAAATCTCCTAATATGTCTCTGCAGTGGTTCTTTTCATCGTGGTAACAGACTACTAAACACATAGCTGTGGAAAGGCCCTATCCATACCATACTCCCCCACCAGCGCTGCATACTTACTCTCTTTGGACAGCGCTTAATTTTTTCCTCTGTATCCTTTAGTGCTAAGGCATATTCATTCACATCATCTGAAACTCCGACCATCTAGTGGAGAAATATGGCAAAAGTTAGTTTAGGCACTCATTGCATTGACTGATAGAGGGTTTTTCCCTGTGACTTCTACACCCCATCTTGAGTTACAAAATATGACCCTCTTATGAGTCAAGAATTAGAGCCTTTTATAAGTTATCTTTATAAATTATGTCCCAAGCAAAGCTACCATTTTTTACTCTGCCTATAGCTTTTTTGCGATTACAGGTTAAAAAGGTATTATAGTTTGTTCATGATCTATTTCAGATGGAAATATCCAGCCTTACCTTTCCAGTACTAATCAGTAACCACCTCACTAGTTTTTTCTGCCAGTGGACACGCTTATAACTCTACACTTTGCCATTTGTTGGTATGGGGTATTAACAAAGTGAAGCTCAAGTTGGACACAATGGCCCATTTGGTACAATATTCCCACCATGCATCACCATCAACCCCTCTTTTGGCCTTTCTTCCACCCTAGCCCAGTTTCATTACCTCTCTGGCAAGCCACTGCCAACCAGATCCACACCATGTTTTGCCAGTACTTGGAATGTTTTAAAATGGACTAGTCTCTACTGCACAGCAATATCCAGGCAATAATAGAATACACAAAATAGGTTTAGAAATGTATTTATTTTTTTATTTTTAGAAATGTATTTTATCCTCCCCCAATGCAATACAAATTCTTTATAAAGAACTAGAAATTACTAAAACCAGAGTATGGGTAATGTATGGGTAAGCAGCTTACAGCAGATGTTGGAGAGTGCATGCTCTAAAGTATTTTTTAAGTAGTTTTAAGGAAGTGGCTCCTTAAAGGGCACCTGTAACCTCAAAACACTAACACCAATTTAGGTTGTACTAATGAAAAAATATTTAAATATTTATGTATTTTTTAAAAAATGTATCTTTATACAGTGTTTCTGTCATCTTCCCTGTCAGCCTGCCTTTATTTTCATGGGTCGTGTGATGATGATTGACATTATAGCTCCTCCAATCAGGTCCCTGCTAGATCATGATTTAAGGGATCTGATTGGAGAAGCTATAATGTAAATCATTATTTAGCTCTGCCCACCCGACACTCAGGGAAAGAAAAGTCAGGCTGACAGGGAAGATGACAGAGAGAAAACCTGTATAAAAGGTACATTTTTTAAATACATATATATTTACAAAAACATTTATTTCATTAGTAGAACCTAAATTAGTATTAGTTTTGAGGTGACAGGTGTACTTTAAGCATTTTGATCATGCTATATTCTCCACTGACCACATGATTAAAATGGCACAAAGGAGCCTGAGATATCCTTGTTTCTTGGATATCCAGGGGGTTATTCACTAAGGTGCAAATTTGACTATCGAATTCTCAAACAGTGGATTCCCATAGCAAATCCGGAACTGCAACAATTCTCCCATTGTAAAGTCTTGATTGCAACAATATTTCCATAGTAAAGTCACAACTGCAACAATGTTCTCATTATAAAGACGCGACTCTGACAGCAGCAATCTATTGCGACTGTCTTTAGCTGGCGAATTCACACCTATACGCAACAATTTGGACTTTAGTGAATAACCCCCCAGTCTTTTCACCAGCAGAAAAAGAACCAGTGGGCCATATAAACAACTGAGACATAGAAGCACATCTTAATTTCTCCCTAAATTTATCTGGCTAAACTGCAGGTCTAACATAATGACGTGGCTTGTTTTTTTAAAGGGGAACAAAAGGCATAACACAAAATCACATATTATAATAAATTTACCTGGCACTAGCTGGGAAGTCCTCACTTTGATGGGCAATTGAGTATCTTATTTTCAAGAATTACAGCAGCTTCATAGCTATCGCTATAGCGATAGCTATGAAGCTGCATTCTAGCTCCCCCTCCTGACTGGCATCTGTGGTGCAGAACGGCATCAACGTTATCATGCCTACTGCAGACATGCGCAGTGATTATTTCACCGCTCAGAGTTCACTCACTCACTAAATCATCATTTAGCCCTGCCCAATCTGACTTGAGATTCAAGTCTGGAATCGGAGTAGAAAAGAAGCAGGGAGCATGCTTCTTTTACTACAGTCTTGGCTAATCAAGACCATAGAGCAGTGGTTTTCAATCTTTTTATTGCAGTGACCCTTTAGTACAATTCCCTGTAATTTGGCAACCCCCATTCATTAATTATTATTGGTCAACCTAATTCAAACCCTATATTTCCAATGGTCTTAGACTACCCCTGGCAAATCATCATACGTCCCCTGACCCACAGGTTGAGAACTGCTGCCATAGAGGATCTTACTGCTAACAACATCTTCCTCTCCTGTGAGGCTATAAGGAATAAGGCTTGATTTTGGGATATGCAATTGTTTAGGTGATCAGAACTAGGAACAGTGTATAGATAAATTGTACAATTTTCTTATCTGCCCCAGTGATAGACCAATACAGTATAAATTTATGCCACTTGTATATACAGTATATAAAACCCAAGTGAAACTTCAGAAATTGTGTTGTACTGATTTGTAGAAAACAAGATACTATTTTGCGCTTTCCTCTAGAGTTGTTTTTTGTATTTGTACAGATTTGTGTCACACATGCTCTCTGGAACCCAATATACTTTTCATCAAGTATATAACTGTCAACAGTCAGCAATACTGGTGTTGTTCAGTATAAAGTGGAAATCAATTAAGAATTGAGGTTGTAACAAAATAATGATGCTGCCTGTGCAAGCCAGAAGAAGGCATCAGATACAACTGTGTCCAGAGGTAAAACCAGAATCTGTGTATGACAGTGTACATTTGTTAAGTTAGAGAAGGAGATACTGGGGTCCATCATTCACAACTCTAAAGCTGTTAGTGCTCAATATTTTACAACTTTAGCATGAGTGCATACTTACTTTGAAACAGTTTTAATTACAGAGAAAGATAGAACATACTTACCTTCCCCAACTGCTGATGTACACTTAAGTTATACATCATAATTGCCCCATCCAGAATTTCCAGCAATGAATTTTCTGTGATTTGAGTATCAGCTTCCTCTGGGGGTCTACCGAGTAAAAGCCCGTCATTGCCATGGTGGCCTTCGACTGCAATGGCACAAAAAAACAGTGCCACTGTATCACACACAATGCAACACACTCATCCACATACAATGTGCTTTCATTATATTAGGATTACATTTTTAGAGCAGCTGGTTCTCTTACCAGCTGAAAACCACAATATTACTAAGGTGGTGGACATTTTAAGAGATATTAGTTTGAACATATTTATTTGAGTGATTTGCTGCAAGTTAATGCGCACTATAACTTTTCATACTTTTAAATTATGACAGTAAAGCAGAAACAAATGTGACTAAGATATCCTACAATCCAAAGGATCAGTAAATGGTTAAAAATTGGTAGTTAGGTCAAATACCAACTGTGATACTCTTGACCTTCACAACCATCAATACTTACAGTAGATCTAACCCTACTCACTGTCATCCTCTGTGCGCTGCTCCACACTAAGACTTCGCACTTTGACCTTATCCAGTGCACCCAATGGCCTACGGGGATTCATCAAGCTGACAGCGGCTGTGCTCAAGAAACGGTTTGCTCTCCCCAAGGTTGGGGAGCTGAGCCAACTAGGCCTGGCAAGTGCGCCCCCTACAGCCAGGGAGGCACTGGCCCTCTTTAAAAAGATAGAAAAAAAAAAAGAAAGAGAATAAGACAAATAATACAAAAAAAAATTTTCTAGTTCATACAACTGAGCACAATAATCAATGGACTGCCCCATAGGACCTTAAAGAAATGTGTTCCTTTAATGTATTTTAAATAGCAAAAAAATTCAAGCACACCATCTTAAATAACTGTATGCTCGGGTGCATATAATAGTTATCTGACTCATACCGCTGTGACCCTATGTTAGCCCACTTCGAGGGGGCTGATATTGCTATCGCTTCCTAAGCTAACCAGAGTAAGAGTAAGATGTTTGTTGTCTCATATCCAGGAGTGTTACATTTACTCCATAACTATTTTTATTGCTTGTTCTAGTCCTTTCCCATAGTTGCTTTGCCACCTTGGGATTTATCACCGAGTTATCTACTTACCCTTAACTCTGGCTTTTTTTTTTGGGGGGGGGGGGGAGAGTTTCTCCCATTAAAATGTACTGTTAGCCTGTTAATTGTTCTGTTTTCACGTAGATAAGTGGTTTCAGCAAAGGCTTTTTTTTAAAATTGATTGTGTCTATGTTTGCTTTACTTTTTAGCCATTTTAATGTAGTTAATAAAGAATAATTTTTTTAAATTTGTTACTTGGTTGTGAGTGCGGAATACAGTTTTCCTTTCTTCTACCCCCCCTTTGGATTGTTAAATTATTGTTCACCCAGCACCCACTGATTATTACATTATAAGTGTGTTTGGGGGATGTGCATTTCTTTCCCATCCCTGTTTCCCTCTGTATATGAAATTAATACTCTTACACACACTATCTACATATATACATATATATATATACATATACTGTATATATATATATATATATATATACACACACTGTATATATATATATATATACACATACATACATACATACATACATACATACATATACACACACAGTCAATTTGAAAACATAAAGAATTATTTGTGCTAGTGTGAATAATTACATAGGAACATAAAAAAAATGTGTTGACAGAATCCCAGTAATATTTTTGTTAACAGAACCAATTTTACTTACCTGTGCTGTTGTACTTGCCGATTCATCTTCCTCTTCTAGGTCATCCATTGTTGCTGCCTGTAACTCTGAAGGATCTATAAGTATGTTAGCCTTGGATGCTAGGTCATCTGCCAATAAATCAGTAAATACAATATTAGGAAAAAAGAAATTGGGAGAAGGGGAGAATTTCTTAGTTGATATGATTTAAACAAAATTAACACACTGAAGACTGATCTAACATGCATACCTTTTAATGTCTTCCTTAGATGTGATAGAAGACCCCCAAGTCTTTGCAGGTCAAAATAATCGACCTTGCCATTGTAAAAGAGCTGAGGGGGTACATAGGCTTCTGCCAAAGCAATTGAAAAAAATGGTTAAGCAAGGAAAAGGTAATGAAATTTATAGTTCAACAAGCAACCTGGTGTGGGCATTTACATCATTTAATGATCTTAAAGGAGAACTATAGTCAGATTACATCTTTACATATACAGTACTATACCTTAGTGAGAAGCGTTTCTCCCAGTAGTTGTTTCATGTGACACAGGATGATTGATTAGGTTAGCACTAATAAACTCCTGCTCCAGGAAATGTGTGATGTGTACCAGCCAGTTTTAAATGAAAAGGTACCCTCCCCTAGATATTTTTGCCTTGCTTACTACTTAATGCCTGCGCACAAGTCAGCTTTCCCTTTGTAAATTCCTGAATTCATACTTAATTTATGAGGCCAAAAAGGTCAGCACACTGCTTAACCAATAGCAGTCAGGAAGATTTTTCTTCTCGTGTTGCCTGACTTGCAAAAGAGAAATGAGAGAGGGATGAAAATGTCAGCTCTCAAGAAAATTAATTAAGGAAAGCAAACTGCAAGTATTATTTCTTCCCTAAACTTTTTTTTAACTATTTGTGTCAGTAATTAACTTAGTATAAAGGAGTTTTATATGTATGTGTGCAGTTATATCAGCACTATAGTGTCCCTTTAAATAAATGTAGGTGCTTACTTGATAAGGACAATCTATTACTTTTACAAAGACATGCACTACAAATTAGGAAATTCTAACATAATTACAGGCTTAATTATTATTCTCAGCTGCAAACAAGCTGACTCTACAACTAATGTTAGAAATATGTCTTTCACATTCATGCAATCACCTCATAAGGCAATTGTACCAATTAATGCTCACTAATTTCCCAAATAAAAGGTTTTACAATGTCCAAGGTATTTAAGGCTCATTTCACACTCCTTTTTCACATACACGTGCATCAAAATGACTTGCACTCCTCCCCTAAAAGCTGCCAGAGGTTGTATTTTTCAAACATTACCAGCTAAGTGAATGAAAAAACAGATGAGGCAAAATGCTCAGTATTATAATGGCTTAAGAAGTTTTTACAAAGTAACAGCAACACAAGTAACATCACATCTTTACATTTTTGATGGAAAAAGATGAAAACAGCAGGAATTTAGACATGTAAATTTTCAGTTACACCATGTTAAAGAAACATTAAATATTATCTATTTTATTTTTGGCACATTCATATACAGTACTATTATCATTTTTATCATAAAATTATCAGATCTGTTTCCTACCTTGTACAAACTGCACCGATATACACATTGGTTTCTTTACACAACCATAGCCCGTGTCAGACTATGGATCTCGCTTTCTATGTCTGTATCACTGATAATGTGAAACTGACTGCTGGGGTGGTAAAGAAGAAGCAGGGAACTATTTTCTCATCCAAACACAGTTTTTCCAAGTAAAAATTAAAAAAAAATTTTTTACTCATCTATTTACTAAGTAATTTACATTTTGGCACAAGCATGAACCTTCCACTTAATGCTTTTATTGTACAATGGCTCTTCAAGAAAATCACAACTATAATTGAAGTTACGGTAGTAAATCAAAACTGAAATTACAGTTAATGTTAACTGGCTTTCTACAATAAAATCGCAAGTAGCTGTACAAATCACTTTGATAGAGTCACCCTCTCAAACCTCAGAATTGTGGGATTTGCAGTGCAGGATTATATTCACTGCATTAATTGTTCACACATGAGCCTCATCAATGCCGTGCGAAGTGAGGGGAGCGCCCTGTGGTTCTACCAACAATAGGCAAGGACTGTGTGAGAAGAAGCAGTGTTCCACACAATCTCTGGACTGAAAATGCCCAGAGAGTGATTCAGACTGCACTGACTGAATATCAGTGGAACAGATTGGACAAAGCAGGAAGCTGCAGTCTCCTGACCCTGGTTAAGCATGATTTATGAGCTTTATTATTTTCTGAAAAGAACAGTATTCTCAGCAAGTTTTGGAGAAAGAGAGCATTGTTGGTGTGGAGTCAACACATGTTATAATTTATAGCAGCTCTGCGTTCCACTTCCCCTTACAGAAACCTTGGAGGCATGGAAATGCTTCTAAAGCCCTCCTTACCATTACTAGAACTAGCTGACGGGTTCCTTACACAGTACTCATCCCAGCAGGACCTTATGGCACTGATCAAGCGATGTAGGAAACAGACCATGTATTCTGGAGGACACAAAACTGTGGGATTCTGAAACAGAGTACAAGGCTCAAATCAGACCTTTAAGCAAAATGGGAAAAAAAATCCATCTCCTCCTCAACTGTTTCTTCATTCTGACAAATTATTCATAATTTCTTCTGTTTTACCCAATGGATCTGCAAACCCCTGCACTAGCACTCCTGTTCTGGTAGGCTAAACTAACTGACTAAAGAATCTGTATAAATTTATTATTCACACAATTGTAATAATAATGTGAAATTAAGAGCTAGAATGGTGTCAGTGAGGAAAAATCTACAGATGAATTGTTGGCTCAGAAGCAGGCAGTAGGGTAAGCACAAGCTTGGAAAAATAGAAAAAGTACAAATCATTTAGTAAACAGAACATATGGTGCAAAGCACACACAAACAAATGCTAGCTAAGAGCTATCTGGCACCACCATTCTATCACCTGTTCTCAGTCACTAATAAGATTGACAGCATGTCTGCCATAAGCCTGTAATATTGCAACATACAGGCTATTTTGTTTTCATAGACAATAATGAGTCTAATTAACAGCTCAGCTACAAAACAGCCAGTGTGACACTGGTCTAAGCCTAAGGCCATGATAACACTGGCTGCTTTTTAACTGAGCTAACTGTATTCAACTTAAAACCCCAAGTAATATGAGAGAATGAGATTTTATGCAAGTTTCTCGCTGGCAGTTTTGCAGCTGAACAGGAAAAATAGGATCCATTGCGTCCTGCGGGATACTCCACACAGGCCATTTTGTTTTGCACCATAGAAAATAATGAGTCTTACGAAGAATAACTGAACTATAAAACAGCCAGTGTAAAACCGGCCTTAAGGACACAAGACTTTAAAGGCAAAGAAAAAGAGAAATAAAGGGCAACCATCTATAAATACTATTTAATATTACCATTTATTGCCTTTGCACAGGTTTCTTATCACAAGCAAATGTTGAAAAGCTCACCCAGCTGCATTAAGAAATAAAGGTTTGTTTACTGCATTACAGCCTGTGACAGGCAATAGGACCTTACTCTGAAAGTATATCCTTAAAGATATCTTTCTCTGAATATAACCTACATCTCAGACATAAAGTAAGATATAGAATGCTGTGTTGGCAACAAAGAAGTTGCCAGTTTATTCTCCTTGCAAGCACAAAAAAAAAATGCTATAGCAAATTATTTTTTTTCATTACATAACAAAAAAAATATTTATCTCTACTAATATGCCTTACTAATGTGTATTTGTATAATTTTGTGCACTTATACTCCAGAAAACAGGGGGAAAAAAAGGATTAAAATCAATCAAGTGTTCACAGTGTGCATACATTTTATGTTGAAACCTGTAATATTACACAAACTAATTGCATAGATATCTACAGCACTAACATACCCCTCTATTACTGGCATTTTCCTGCAAAAATTTCCGGAACTTGTTCAAGAAAATGTACCTGGAGGCTTCACCCTGCCAGTGGGGAAAAAAATATGCAATTAAGGAGTTTGAACACATTTGGGACACATTTGCGGCATATTTATGGAAACGGTGATCTTGATAACATACCGTTAGTCACCACGTTATTTTATAACTGTCACCACTGTCACTGTACCTACTGCTATCATTACGGTTATTGGTGGCAAGTAACGAAAGCAGCTATGCAAACTTTAAGTATCACGGCTGCTAATAACAGTAAGTATCCAAAGGTTGAGAGCAATAGTGGCTATGTGCAGGGGAGATAACAGTATGTTAACATTATTGCAACTTTCTAAATATGTCCCATTATTGTCTGATAGAAAATCTAATGGATGTCAAACAGGCGGAAACCAACGCCGTCATCACACAGCACAATTAGAGTATCTGATGCACCTACTGGCTTCCTAGATAGTGGCAAATATTTTTTGTGGTCCCATGCTTACTGTTTAAATCCTGAACCCGCTGGACCAGTATGAGGCCCTGTGCTGTAACAGACCCATCTAATGAACTCTCTCAATATGAAGCCCCATTTTTAGTTTTGCCTAAAACTGGTGCTGGAACTCACAATGATTACTTTCAGTTGATACTACATTATAACATCATTCACAGTTACTGTGAACTGTACCACTGAAAGCTTATATTTGTGACTAATCTCTATCTGTACATGTGAAATTCCCCAGATTTTCTTTTCTAAAACTTTCAAAAACAAGAATTGCTTGTGCTTCTGTTTTCAGTGTTTCTCACCTATTATTATGTTGTTACATTAAGGTCCTTGTGATCTGTATTCTTTATCACAATCTGGCTAAACAAAATGACCACTTCCAGAGCCCCATCACCTATAGATGTGCTGTAACTGTTATATAGCACAGCTCTGCCGTTTACTTACCCCACCCTTATCTTTGTTGTTCAGCAACAGCCTCAAAATCTGCACCTGCAGCTGCTCCACCACTAAGGAAAGAATAAACCATGGGCAAAAAATGTATTATAACAAATCTATATCTGATCGTGGTTATTTAGTTAATTCCAACCAAAATAAAAACATTTTTCAAATGTAGTCGCATAATCTTTTTTAGTTTTCCTGCTGTTTCTGCCTGTATGTTCAGCCTCTTACCTTTAACTTTGGGTGTTAAATGGGAAATAAAACTTTAAAAAATTCCAACTCATTTTGACCTTCACTCTACAATATGCAGTCTTCCAATATACTTTTTCTTTTTTGTAATTATTTTCTCCATTCTCCCTTTTTTTACAGTTTACCATCCCGCTCTTTCCTGAAATACTTTAGTGTCAATTTGGAAAGGAACATGGTTTTCCTGCATTAGTTACTAATCAAATCTACAAATTGCTTCTCCCTGATCAGAAGTTATTTGTAATAGAGCAGGGAGATAGAAAGGAGTGGCTTGGCACAAAGACACAGGTTATTGAAGGAAATCATACTGGAAATCCTTGCAGGATGCAAATTAGGTGCGTAGGGCACTGGCTTTTTTATCACCTACAAGAGCAAGAGACAGAAAATGAGGGGAATATAGGTGGAAATAGGGCCTTTTTGCAAAAATGGAAAAAAATAAATGTATATCTAAAAGTGAATATTTTAGCCCTACAGAAATAAAAGACAAACTTGATCAGAAGGATTTATGCCCCATTTAAAACTTGTTTAAAATCTGAAGAGCTTGCTTCTATTCCATTAACCAGGTTGCAACAATCTTTAACTTTTGCTATTGGTAAAATGTTTCTACCAGAGGACGTAATAGCAGGAAAACAATTTATTGGGTAACAGCAGGTCACAGTTAAGGGTAGACTTTTATTTTAAGTTACCTTTAACAGAAAAATCACATGATTTTGCTGTTAGTAGGTGCATTGCTTTAATCACTTAAATTGGTGAGAGAGCTACTGAAAAAAATATAATGTCATATTATAAAAAAGTGGCAAATCACCTTCTATACGTTTCTTTAACCTCATGCAACCTCTCTCGTATGCTCTCCTTCTCAGCCGCTCCTCTCCTCCCTCTTCATGTTGATCTCGAATTTCTTTTCCCTGCAAAAATCACTAATTGAATATGCAGGTATGAAAGCAAATAAGTCTTCAGAACTGTCTTTACTGTATATATAGTAAATAATGTAGAAGGGACATACATGTAAGTGCATATATACAAGCACATATAACACCATCAATTTTTTTTTCATTGCATGTCAAACGATATTACACTACACAAACATTCTTCAATAAAAGTGCATCTTTTCTGCAGCTTAAATTTCTTTGGATCTGAGGTGTAGTCTGATATAAAAGAATTATGGGGGTGATTGAGAAGACTAAAGCTTAAGGGGTTTACATTTACCAAGGAGTTAAACAGACTGGAAAGCTTTTTACAGGCTTTTGTTACATTTCTGACAGGGGCATGCAGAGCTCACCAGGAAATACAAACATATGATTGCTTTCCCCATCTTTTCTTTACACTTCATCTGCACTTGTCCTGCCCAACCCTTTCCCCCCAATCTTATTTGTCTTCCGTTTGTATTCCGACTTCTGGACTTTTTATCTCCAAATTATGTTTTCTTGCAAACTTTTATCGGTCTCACAGCACCATAAATAAATGGCTATACTTTCAGCAGCTCCCACAAAACCAATCAAACTAATAGAATTATGTTCTGGGAAATGTAATTGTATTTCCCTGGCAACAAACCTATAGAGATTATAAACACTGATCTACAATTATGGCTTTAAATAGACAATATCAATCCTTGCCTGGCCAGCACTGATAAACAAGTCCAAGCTGCAAGTAGGACCACCATGTATCTAATATAACAAGAGCATCTGCAATATCTAGCCATTCCTCAGAATGCATTTGGTGAGCAATTATTCATGTCTGCAAGCTCAATGAACAGAGAGGAGGAGGTGATAAATCCTTACTGAGAAAATAGTATTCAATAGAAGCTTAATCTCAGTTGCAGTGTCTTGTGGTTGTGGATATTTGAGAGTACATCATGTATATTATATATCATACTTTCATTATTACATTTATAATATACTTATTTTTACAGTATATCCTTTCAGTCTTGGAATGTGCATTTTCTATTGGTCCCATCTTAAATTTCAGACAAGTTGCTACTGAACTATGGGGTCAGATTAGAATGTTAGATCTATGACTGTATGAGATAACAAGTTTGCTGCTAACTTACTTTTTGACTAGTATACACAGTGGACAATAAGGTAAGCTAAGAAAGGGAACTAGCTGGAAAAACCATGAGAAAATGGTGGATATAAAACAGGAAAGTTCACAGAGGCTTGACACAGAAAGGTTCTATACCCTACAATACACTTATGAGTTGGGACATTGTATAACCTCTTTGTTGAAACGGTTAGGCCACCAAGTGGTTGGGATGAGCTCTTGAAGCCCTGCCTCCTCCACTCTTAAGGGACATTTAATAAAGAAAAACACAACAGAACGGAGGACATCAAATCTGAGAAATGGGTGTTAAGGAAAAATAAGAAGTATCTCATTCTGGAACTATAGAATTTGGACTTTCAGTTATGTATTTTCCAGATTCTTATTATGCCTGCAGCACTATTACATACTAAGAACTGGTTTTCTGTGTTATTTATTTTACTGTTCCTAACATTGCTGAAAGGATACAGAACGTTGCTGAGCAGATATTTCCGGGACTTTTCATGCCTCAGGATGGCAATGGTGAGACGAAGGTAGTGAATCTGCACGAGAGGAAAAAAATTTTGACTTCATTCAGTTTGGAGATGTATGGAAGCCACAGCTACTTCATTTGTGTTCCACAATTCATTTTAATAAAATTTGATCTGTGATATCAATGCCAAAACTACAGAAAAAAAAAAACAAAAACTAAGAAACAGTTTATGAAAACCAAAAGGGTAGACTTAATACCTTACCTGCAACCCCAGATCAGGCACTATAGGAGAGAAACGATAAGCTCGAAGAAGAGACATCATCAGCTGTTTGAGACACTCATGGATTTCATAATCCTGCAGAAAGGCTTTGTGTTAGTGCTGAGACAGGTCCCCCCTTTCATCCATTTCTCCATGACAGACAAATTACCTCCATAAGCAACCACATGAGATCAAGCAGATGTTGAATAAGTGGGTGCTCTTCAACTGCCCCACCTTCCTGTAGGATTCCCAAAAGGAAGTTCATCAAGACATCCTCCACAAGATACACCTTACACTATAAATTAAAAAAAATAAAAACAAGTGAGATAAAATAAACATCATTTTCTTAAAATACACATGCCTAATAGGTAACAGCAATTACAAGCAGGAAATAAGAGAAGTTTATTCTTAAGAGAAGATATTCCTTGACCACATCTGATAATAGTTAAAGGGTAAAAATAGCCCGATCTTCTGAAAAATGTGAGATTATGGGGTTTTTCTCTAGTGTAAACCACTTTTTGCTTATTCATCTAGCATGAATAAAATGGTTTCTTAAGGCTAGTTTCACACAAGCGTATTATGCGTAGAGCATCCGCTGTATCCGGAACACTGGTTGTTGCATTTTAGCCAGCTTATATATACCACACACAAAATGCGGCCAGATAGCAGAAGCCATGAACGCAGAGGGAGCGTTCACACTGTAGCGGGTAAGTACAATAGAAAAATATGCCAGAAAGTTGTTGTTTTTTTTATTCGCACAAGCGAATGGATGGATGGATATATTCAATAAAAAAAAGTTTCTCAAGGCAAGTATCGCGCGAGGCAAATCTCGCAATACTTACTGCTTAACTTCAAAGCCTTCTCCCAACTAAACTCAGAAAAGCCGAAACGACTTTTCCATGTTTAATAAATTTCGCGGTAAGAGTCTAGATAGCTTAATTCAGCCCCACTGCATATATCAATAAATGGTTAACACTTTTTAAAATAGACGTTTTGGAATTATGAGCCTTAATTTCCTGTCATTTTGTGACCTGGACACATTAGGAAATTATGAAAAAAAACAGGCCCTCAATAAAACATTCCTATAATTTTAGTATTTAGTAAGTAACTATTGTATGTGAGAAACATATTACTGCAGAATTATAAAAGCCACTTTTTACAATTATCCTTAATACAAGTGAGAATGTTTGCTAAACTGCTGTGTGATAGAAAAGCTTGGAGCATTACTTATTAATAATATAAATTGGAAATATCACCACTTACGAACTGCTACAGCACTGACTATATTGCCACCCTAAGTTTATACATTTATACACACATACATATGTGTGTGTGTGGGGGTGTGTGTGTGTGTGTGTGTATATATATATTATATACACACATAACATGTTTTGAGTTGGTACTAAGCCCAAGCAATCACTAAATAAACCTCAGAGTATAGAATAATAGTTTAAGGAAGCCAGTCTTATTTTGAAACAGACAATGTAGATATGGAAATTACAGACTCACTTAATGAGGTGTTGTTCTATTCTGTGCCAAACCAGCAACAGCTCAAAACTGTAAACTGCAGAAGGAAATAGAGGGTTGACAACATCCTTACCATGAGTGGTGCAAAATGGTTAAATATGTGTGCCATTGTTATCAGTACAGTCGGCTCCCCTTGCAGTTGCCATGTTGAAGGTTCCTTATCCACAATCCTGCCTTCCTGTATGTAAATGAAGCACATTTGTCTTTCAGATCTAACCATTCAATTGTCTATACTGATGGTGAAAATCAACTGAGCAAAAAGTTTGAGGTTTTAAAAATCCATGTAAAATCACAATCATAAAATCATGAAAATCATAATTTTTATCATGACAATTTAAAATAGCAGATGTGATTTTATATTGTGGTACCTGTACATCTATTCCACTGCTAAGAACATTATTTAAATAACACAGCAGCCTTTTTGATTTCAGCAAGTCAGCACTTGGCGGGTCCTGTATGGGATGGTATCCTTCTACAGGATATGTATTTAGGGCAGTTAAGGAGAATACTAAAATCACACTATTAATTTAATTGTCTATTCATAAAATTCTCTAGAAAACAGTACAGTTCAGTCTACATAGCCCTTAATTGATGGTTTATGAATTAATACAATCTAAAAGTTATAACAAATGCAAGTCTTCATTTATATTTTTGACTCTTGTATTAAAGTTTCTGAATAATAATAAGAAGAATAAGAAGAATAAGAATAATAAGCTAGACCAGACCTGGGCAAGGGGCGGCCCCCGGGCCGCATACTGCCCGCCTCCTGTCTCTGACCGGCCCGCCCGTTCAGAGTTGGAACTGAGATTGGAGGAGG